>JARQOD010001449.1:56300-98043 GCA_033576555.1 Oophaga sylvatica | reverse complement strand
GTCTGTCTGGTTTATGTATTGTATTATTTCCATGCTGTGTATAATCTATTCTTTCATGCTCTCTGCTGTCACCTGGTGGCCCTTTCTGTGTGGCAGCCTGTAACTAATTAATTCTGGTACATGCCTTTCATTTCCTGTGCTGAGGTCACTGCTTCTTCTTCCTGTTAGCAGCCATTTGCTTTGTTAGTTCTTTATGGGAGAGACACGCTTTGCACCGAGCTGTGAAAGGCATCAGTTTTCGACCACCACCACCACCACCCATACATTCTCGCTGCTCACACTTGCAACCATACTTGGTGCTACATCTTCCTGCACCTCGTTTCACCTGCATTTCTGGAGAAGTTACTGTATACCAATCATAAGCTGTATGTCCAGATTTCCAAATAAACAAGTCTGGACTTCACAATCCCTGGTGTGCATCATCTCTCCGGACGCTGAACAGCACAGGTCCTGTCTGCTCTGCATGAGGAAGCAGAAGGTAAGAAAACTCTCCCAGCCCCAATCAACTTCACCTCCATTCGCCTCATGTGGGGACAGAACAGTCGAAAACTGCCTTGAAGCCCGGCCAGAATTACCCTTATATCCCTATCCACGCGTCCCGCGCTCTGCCTGCTCACATACTGCAGCCCTGCTCTGCTAATAAACTGTCTGCAGCGTCACCCCAGACCGCATTGTGCATAGAGACTCTCTGTATGTTATACTACATCGCTGCAGATTGTCGGACTGTAAAACCCCACAATTCTCTAAAAACACCTTGGGAATCTTACCAGGACATCTTAACTAAGCTGCACTGCGATTTCCGGCCCCCAATTCAAAAGTTCAGTTTCTTAAAGAGACAGCGCACCTTAAATCAAAATGGCCGAAAAAGACCCTGCACAGTCTCCCACTGCTGAAACAGAGCAAATACAACCTGACACTGCCCATCATGAAGACCAGGAAGCAGAACCCACGCTTCCAGGATACCAAGTCGTTCAACAAAAACGCTCTGTCAAACCAACCATAAAAGCTGTCGAAAATTATCACAATACGAAGGATGAGTACAATGACAACCTGGAAGACCTATGGGAGCGAGTTACTTCCCTCATGTCAAGCGTCCAACGCCACAAAGATGATGCAGTGAGTTTACAGGATACTATAAGACGGATAGAAATGGCCCATGGTAGATACAAGAGACTGTCTGCAAAGTATGCCGCCTTCCTAAAAGACTCTAATATTGACGAAGCCTCATCAGAGTTATGCAAAGTAGATTCCACAGACAGAGAAAGGAACGCCGCCGTGCAAGACGCCAAAGATAAAGCGGAGCTCCGTATTGCTCATCTGCAAGAATCAAGATCCTACAGGTCAGGCTCATCCAGACGCTCTTATCGGTCGTACAAATCATCCTGCTCAAGAACTTCAGCCCTCAGCGACAGAATTCTAGAGGCCCGTTTAAATGCAGAGAGATCCAAACTAAGACATTTCTTTACAGAAAAGAAAGCAGAGGCAGTAGCCAAGAAAGCTGAAGCAGAGGCAGAAGCCAAGAAAGCAGAAGCAGAGGCCAAGAAAGCTGAATCAGAGGCAGAAGCCAAGAAAGCAGAAGCAGAGGCAGTAGCCAAGAAAGCTGAATCAGAGGCAGAAGCCAAGAAAGCTGAAGCAGAGGCAGTAGCCAAGAAAGCTGAATCAGAGGCAGAAGCCAAGAAAGCAGAAGCAGAGGCAGTAGCCAAGAAAGCTGAAGCAGAGGCTCAAGCAAAGATTCTTCAAACACAAATGGAGGAAGAAATTGCGCTAGCCGAAGTAAAAATGCTTGAGCAAGCATTGAAGCAAAACCTCGAACCAATTTGCCTACCACCACAGGAAGAAGACGACCCAGCTGTTCGTACCAGCGACTACGTGCAAACAGATATCTGCAGCGCACACCTTCACCAGCGACGTTCAACCCAACATTGTGGAAACGTCCAAGTCGGCCCAACTTACGGTGCCAGTGGCACCAACAGCCTCCGCAGATGCCCAAGACCAACGTCATGATGCGTTCCCTCAGGAGCAGTCATCACCGCAAGACGACCACAAGGCGCACTCCAGCCAGCCTCCACAGTTCAAGTGTATCGACCCGCCACCACAATTGTGGATTACCAGGGCAATGGGGTACTCAGAGCCGAGCCCATGGAAGTCTATGGGGTTTGTGTCACTGGCAGCGGTGGCTCGGTCTGTGGCCCTGGCGGTCTGGCGTATGTTGGGGGGAATATTTACAGGGGATTTGAGTTATATACAGTTCGTGACGCCACCTGTAGTCTCTGGTAATTTGCACCAGCGCTGCTGTAGATCTCTGAGGGGATGGTGAGGCAGCTAGATGTCGGGTCCCCTACAGGTGGGACTCTTCCCTCAGGTCGATGGTTATGGTGGGGTTGTGCAGGCATGCAATTAAATAACTCAGTCTCACACCGTCAGCGTCTTTCCATACCTTTTACTTGTAAGATGGTAAGGCAGGTCCCAGGGAGGCTGATCCAATGGAGAATGTGTTTTGAGTTAGCAGCTGGACAAGTTAGGGGCCTCCTTTACTTTCACAATGATGAGTCCAACCAGCATAAAGCGTAGTTCCCTCTATAAACTCCAGCTATTTCAAAGCTGTACTGCCCGGTCAGTTTTGTGGTTGGAGCCTTCCTATGAGAGAGCTGAGTTCCTATTCTTGCTGATCAGGCTCAAGGTTCTCACTCCCCTGACCCCAGTTACGTACCGACACTCCAAGGGCTGCTTTCTGTTACCTAAGGTCCAGTAAGCCTCTGGTTTTTCTACCACTATGCGTGAAGCTATAGTGATGCTTCGGTCCCCAGTGACCGGTGACAATGTGCAGGACTTCTCCAATCCTAAAGCACTTCTAAATTCCTTCCACTGTGCCTTTCGCCTTGTCCGCGCTTGTAGCATAAGCACTCCACACTTCCTAAAGTCATATAAATCAATCCTTCCTTACTTCTCTCCAGAGCTTGCTGACAGAATCTCAGTATTCCACTAGGCAGGAGCACGTCTCTGAACCTTCACTGTCCTTGAGACAGGAGACTGAAGTATCTGTAACTAACTCTTCCTTCTCATTAGGTGTATCAGTCCGTCTTCTAGTGGGGCACAGCTCTGACCAGGCTGAGGTGATCTGGCTCACCTTTACTGGCCTCCACTTTCTGAACTGCTGACAGACTCAGGCTGGACTACTTCCTCCCTCCAGGTCCAGGCTAGACTGACTGAATGAATCACTGAATGACCCTGACCACTCCCTGACGAGTGACTAAATACCCTAAGGGTGTGTCTAAGTGTGTGTTGAGTGAATGGTTATAGAGCATTAAACTGCTATCTCTCCACACATCCTCCAGGGTACTGCGTGTGCCTTCACACCAGGGCTACACATTCCCCCATGGCAAAAGACAGCACTCCCGGGCTGTGAAATACAAAGAGACAATTTTGTTTATGCATTAAACATTAACATTAACTCTTCCCATCCGGGAGGTAAAGATTTCTTGAACGTTGCAAACAAAACATTAAATATAGAAAAATACAAAATATTAAATATACATTTTCATATACATAGACGACAATATTCTTGTGAAGGACCCGCACCAAACCTTCAACGTGGGTCCTGGGTGGGCTGCAGGACATCTGGATGCAGACCTCACTCAGTGCCACACCACACGGGTTTTATTATTCAGAGGTAGTTGTGGTGGTTTTATGTAAAACCAATATTGTGCACCGAAGCGCAACTATTTACAGGATAAGTTCTGGGCTGGCACAGTCCTCAGCCTCTCAGTCCATGTCATAATAAAAGAGCACATATATATCTTTCTCACTTTAATATCTACATTATATATCTATATATATACTTATTTTAACTTTAAATTCACCTTATATCAAATTCTATATGCAAGAATCTGCAATTAACTTTTTCAAATCTTCATTCTAGTACCCAGCCGGGCATTCTACTCATTTTGCATAAACTGGCAAAAATTCTCAAACTTTCTACAACGTTACATATGGTAGACCCCTGTCTGGATCTTACCGGTTTTCACTGTTCAATTACTTCAACTACATTTTCCACCCCGGGGGCTGGAACAATGCGATGGTCCCTAGATCCCATGACTAACAAGTCGTGACCTGCTATCAGAGTCTGGGTCGCCACAGTTCTCGTACGAACCTCTAGGGGCGCAACGGGTGCTTTCGCTTTATGAGACGCTGTTTGCGTTACTGTAGTGGCCACTTGCTCTCGTGATGCAGAAATAGTCGCCGTGCGCGTCGTCGTGTAAACTGCTGATTGAGATGTGGTCTGGGTCGCAGGTTGCGATGCAGCAGGACAAGATAATGAAGAGTATGCAGATGTTGCTTCCATTTGCGAGGAGCCTGCAGGGGGCGATGCTGGGGCACGGCCTGGTGCTGTTTGAGCTGGAGACGGGGACGCTGCGGTAGTGGTGACGTTACCTGCGTCGGGGACGGGGTCACGGACGATTGTGACATTAAGGGCATACCATCCCTTCATACCCCAGTGTCGTGTATAGGTGACAATGTCTCCATTAATTAGGTCCCTCCCGGGATGGCCTTGCGGTAGGTGGGATTCTACGTCGCGTCTGCTGACAAAGACCCCTGGGTAGAGGCCCGGTTCTCTGATGAAGCCCCAGCCCTTTCGGAGCTGGAACTCTGTCACACACCCCTGCCGCCGCGGTTCCCTCAGAGTACCTTTTTCTCGACGGACACTTTCCTTGTCCGCGATCAGCTCTGCATGCTGCCGCTGTCGGTTGCGCTGAGCTTCCCGCTCTTCTTCCTGCTGGCGTTGCTGTTTCTCTTCGCGACGCTGCCACTCACGTTCCCACTGGGCGGTGTAGGCGACGTCATCCAGGCGCGCCATCTCATCCCAGTCAACGTCTGGTAATGACGGACAGGACCCCTCCGGTGTCCCTATCGGGGATCGATCATCTGCTGCGGCCTCCTGGCCGGGCGGGCGTTCCGGAACTGGCGGTACCTCCTCAACCTCCTTCGCCTCCACCGCTTCACCGGTGGGATCAGGGTCGGTACTTTCGGGGGCAGCCTCCGGTTGCTCCTTAGCCTTGGGCAGCAGAAATTTTGGAAGTTCCAGACGTGAGGGGTCATCGAAGGGAGAGATCACCGCGTCCCACAGCCGCCGCTGCATCAGGGTACGCCGGCGTCTCTCGATCTCCTCCATGCCAGGTTGTGGCAAAATCATCTTTTTCAGTCTGGCATTCTCTTCTTTAATTTCCAGCAATGCTTGCTGCAGGTGCAGGACCACGGATGGTTCCGGTTCCAGTGGCAGCTTGGCTGGGGAGCGGTGCCTGCCTCCCACCGCTTCCCTGCTCGGCTGCACACGTCCTGCTTCCATGATGTTCCAGAACCGTCTCCGTTCTTCTTTTCGAAACGTCCGGTCTCTTCCGTGGAGGCGGGGTTTGCGTCTCCTCCTCTTCGCAGGGAAGGTGAAGAGGAGACTGACCTCCTTTGCTGTAGGGCAGGATCGCATGTTGTAATAGCACTTTGAGAGGGCAGGCATTCTCTTCGCGCCACAGGGGGGTACACGCCCACGAAGGCACGCCCACCTTCTTCTCCAGCGCCTGAGGGCGCGAATATGGCGGCAAAATGGCGGATTTTTAGCGCCAAAAATAGCAAACAGTCATTTTCCACAAAAACACCTCCACAGGCACACAGGGCTCGCAATTTTGCGAGTTTCGCATCCTGTTCGTGACGCCAAAGTTTTGTATCGACCCGCCACCACAATTGTGGATTACCAGGGCAATGGGGTACTCAGAGCCGAGCCCATGGAAGTCTATGGGGTTTGTGTCACTGGCAGCGGTGGCTCGGTCTGTGGCCCTGGCGGTCTGGCGTATGTTGGGGGGAATATTTACAGGGGATTTGAGTTGTATACAGTTCGTGACGCCACCTGTAGTCTCTGGTAATTTGCACCAGCGCTGCTGTAGATCTCTGAGGGGATGGTGAGGCAGCTAGATGTCGGGTCCCCTACAGGTGGGACTCTTCCCTCAGGTCGATGGTTATGGTGGGGTTGTGCAGGCATGCAATTAAATAACTCAGTCTCGCACCGTCAGCGTCTTTCCATACCTTTTACTTGTAAGATGGTAAGGCAGGTCCCAGGGAGGCTGATCCAATGGAGAATGTGTTTTGAGTTAGCAGCTGGACAAGTTAGGGGCCTCCTTTACTTTCACAATGATGAGTCCAACCAGCATAAAGCGTAGTTCCCTCTATAAACTCCAGCTATTTCAAAGCTGTACTGCCCGGTCAGTTTTGTGGTTGGAGCCTTCCTATGAGAGAGCTGAGTTCCTATTCTTGCTGATCAGGCTCAAGGTTCTCACTCCCCTGACCTCAGTTACGTACCGACACTCCAAGGGCTGCTTTCTGTTACCTAAGGTCCAGTAAGCCTCTGGTTTTTCTACCACTATGCGTGAAGCTATAGTGATGCTTCGGTCCCCAGTGACCGGTGACAATGTGCAGGACTTCTCCAATCCTAAAGCACTTCTAAATTCCTTCCACTGTGCCTTTCGCCTTGTCCGCGCTTGTAGCATAAGCACTCCACACTTCCTAAAGTCATATAAATCAATCCTTCCTTACTTCTCTCCAGAGCTTGCTGACAGAATCTCAGTATTCCACTAGGCAGGAGCACGTCTCTGAACCTTCACTGTCCTTGAGACAGGAGACTGAAGTATCTGTAACTAACTCTTCCTTCTCATTAGGTGTATCAGTCCGTCTTCTAGTGGGGCACAGCTCTGACCAGGCTGAGGTGATCTGGCTCACCTTTACTGGCCTCCACTTTCTGAACTGCTGACAGACTCAGGCTGGACTACTTCCTCCCTCCAGGTCCAGGCTAGACTGACTGAATGTATCACTGAATGACTCCTGACCACTCCCTGACGAGTGACTAAATACCCTAAGGGTGTGTCTAAGTGTGTGTTGAGTGAATGGTTATAGAGCATTAAACTGCTATCTCTCCACACATCCTCCAGGGTACTGCGTGTGCCTTCACACCAGGGCTACAGACAAGCAGCAGTCATCAGAATATCCAGAGATTAAGCCACCACAGCTCAAACTTGCAGCAACATAATTTTACCCGGGAACAATTCACCCTTCCACGCCACACAGCCTTTACGCCTAAGGGGTACCACAAGCTAACACGGAAACAAGGAGTGAAGGATCAGAAATGTCCGAGTTTGCCAGGTTCATGGTGAGCAGAGAGCTAATCAACACCAGTCTCTCAAAATTCGACGACCGTGCAGAGAACTACAGAGCCTGGAAAGCAACCTTCAAGGCCTCCATTGCTGACCTCAACCTATCCGCGGAGCAGCAGCTCGACCTCATGGTCAAATGGTTGGGTCCGGAATCCACAAACCGTATCAAGAGTCTTAGGACCGTCTATGTGGGACAAGCTGAAGCAGGTCTGGCTGCTGCATGGCAGAGACTCGAAAGAACCTACGGCAGCGCTGATGCCATAGATAATTCCCTATTTAAGAGACTGCCGAATGTTCCAAGGATCAATCTTAAGGAAGCCCACAAACTTCTGGACTTAAGTGATCTGCTTATGGAGCTGGAACTTGCGAAAAGAGACCCCCATCTGTCTGGACTGTGCTACCTGGACACTGCCCATGGGGTGAACCCAATCGTCTCAAAGTTGCCACATAGTCTGCAAGAGAAGTGGGCAGTGTGCGTCTCCAGGTACAAAAGGTCACATGATGTCACCTTTCCTCCAGTCATTCAGTTCTGCAAGTTTGTCGATGAACAGGCCCAAATGAGGAATGACCCTAGTCTAGACTTCCTGGAGTCCAACACTGCAGCTCCAGCAACATCCTCATCAAGGTATGAAAGCATCACACACAGATGCAAGGACATGAGGAACAGTGTAAGTGTCAGGAAGACTAACCTGCCACCACCTGCAGTACCCGCTGATAAGCAGTACACTATTCCGTCGAGGGATAAATCTTTCAATCGTGAGTGTCCCATTCACAAAAAAACACACTCATTGAACAAATATAGAGGCTTCAGGTCCAAAACCATGCAGGAGCGCAAGAAAATCCTCAGTGAACTTAGGGTATGTTTCCAGTGCTGAGCCTCATTAGAACACATGGCCAAGGACTGTAAATCTTCCATTAAGTGTGAAGAGTGTCATAGCGACAAACACCCATCAGCCTTGCATCCAACCTCCAATCCAGCAGTCCACCAGAAAATCAGCAGTCGCAGTGACCCTAGTCCAGCAGCAAGCCATGGCGGGGAGCCACAGAACCACGATAAGTCTACCACGGCTGTCTCCTGCTCATGCTCAGAGGTATGTGGGGAGAACCAAAGTGCTAAATGCTGTGCCAGGATATGCCTAATCAGAGTTTATCCAGAAGGGCATCCAGAGAAGGCAGTAAAAATGTATGCCATCATTGACGACCAGAGCAATCGATCTCTAGCTGGACCTAAGTTCTTTGAAGCCTTTGGTATCAGGGGACCAGCAACACCCTACACTCTAAATACCTGCTCGGGTCGCATAGAGACTAGCGGTAGAAGGGCACAAGGTTTTATTGCTTCTCCTATCAAGGAGGCATAGAAATACCCCTACCTACATTAATCGAATGCGATCAAATACCCGACCAAAGGGATGAAATCCCTACCCTGGAAGCTGCGTTCCACCATCCACACTTAAGGCACTTAACCAGTGTTATCCCACCTATGGACACAGATGCTGAAATCTTACTTCTGCTCGGCAGAGACAATTTAAGGATACATAAGGTCCGCCAACAGTGTAATGGTCCTGACTGCACCCCCTATGCCAAGAAACTCGACTTGGGGTGGATAGTCATAGGAAATGTATGCTTGGACCGAACAGGAGTCAATTCCTTTAAGACCTACGTACGCCGGGATGGACGCACTACTTTCTGCAAACCATGCCCTCTTCACTACGAGGTGAAAGAGAAGCTTCCAGATCCCATACAGCTGCCTGATGTCATCCCTTCTCCCTATGCAGACGACTTGGGAAGATCAGTGTTTCATACCACTAAGGATAACAACAAAGTAGCCCCGTCAATGGAAGACAAGGAATTTGTCAAGATAATGGATAATGAGTTCCTTAAGGACGAGACTAATCACTGGGTTTTCCCCTACCCTTCAGAGCTACCAGGGTAAGGCTCCCGAACAACCGTGAACAAGCGTCCAGATTCAACTCTCTCCAGCGCACACTAAGCAACAAACCGGAGATGAAAGAGCACATTGTCACCTTTATGGGCAAAATAATCCTAAATAACCATGCCGAGCCAGCTCTTCCCTTAAAGGAAAACGAGGAGTGCTGGTACCTACCCTCATTCGGAGTATATCACCCACGAAAGCCTAAGCAAATTAGAGTTGTCTTTGATTCAAGCGCCAAACATCAAGGCATATCTCTCAACGACGTCGTCACAGCCCTAATCTAACAAACAACCTAGTAGGAGTGTTGATGAGGTTCAGGAAAGAGTCCCTTGGCCATCACTGCCGACATTGAACAGATGTTCCACTTTTTCATAGTCAGAGAGGATCACAGGAATTTCCTCAGGTTCTTGTGGAACAAGGACAACGACCCCAGCAAAGAGATGGTGGAGTATCGCATGAGGGTGCACATATTCGGGAACAGCCCGCCGTGGCAACCTATGGCCTGCGGAGAACTGCACTGGAAGGAGAGTCCGAATATGGAACAGACGCCAGAGACTTTGTAGAGAAAAATGTGGAGCCCAGCTGCGACTGAATCCACATCTCCAGAAGGGTGCACTGACAGAGGACCCCACTAGAGGTCAATATGCACACACACATTCCAGCTTACCTTAGGAGACCATTAGAGGGAGCTGGTTGCAGGCACATATAAACTCAGTTTTAGTTTCACTTTGCCTCAGAATTGCCTGAGAATTGCCAGAGCAGCTCACGGAGCAGCTCAGATAAGATCAGAGGAGAGGAGAGAAGTTTAGCTCAGTTCTGAGCCCCAGCTCTGTCAGAAAGAGAGCTGCTTAGAGCCTATACATGGAGGCTGGTACGGGCGTGTACTGAAACCATCCTAGTCTGGTCAGAGCTAAATCTGAAGCAAATCTGACTAAGAAGCGTGCCGACGCTTAGAGAGCGGCGAAGAGGCAGCTTGCCTGCTGCCAATGTGTGTTGTGAGCAGGACCCGGGTAGGGTCGAAGGCAAGTGGAAGCAGAGGGAAAAAGGAGCATTAATAGCTCTCCCTAACAAGTCACCGGACATCGGGGTCCGAGCCTTTAAGGATTTCTACAACCTTTAGGAGAACACCGGAGTTCCTGTAGGACTACAAGTCCCAGGGTACCACAGAGCTGTTAAGCAACAGGACCAGGAGGACGGAGTCGGCTCGATCAGCCTGAAAAGACTTGTTCTACCAAATAGAAGGTCCAATCACCAATTCAGCCAGGTACAGAACGGAGACAGAGTCAGACTTAGCTACATGCAGGTCAGGACTGGACCACACAGTGCAAAGGACAGGAGGCCATATACCTACCCGTGGGGGAGTCTGAATGTGCATCCTTCGCCTCACAGTGCTCCAGGGAGAACCTGCCTGAAACATCTACAAGTAAAGGTATGGAAAGGGACTGCCTTGTGTGAGACTGCTTTATTACCTACACCATGCACCACCATAGACTTCCAGGGACCAGTCTCGCCTGTGGGAGACTTACCATCTAGCTGCCCCATAACATCCCCTGTGAAAATCCATATAGCAGCGCTGGTTCAATCGATCAGATACCACAGGTGGCGTCACGAACTATCTATTATTCAATCCCCTGTAAATATATCCCCCATTGTATGAGCGCCCAGGGCCACGGACCGAGTCCTGCTGCCAGTGACAAATCCCATAGACTTTCATGGGCTCGGTGCCGAGTACCCCATAGCCCTGGTACTAAGCGCGACTCATCTTTGGCGTCACGAACAGGATCGAAGCTTGCAAAATTGTGAGTCCTATGTTGCCTATATTGACTGTTTTATGCAAGAAAAGACTGTGCTGCTGTTGTGTGAATTTGGCGCCATTTCCCGCCATTGTACCGCTATATTCGCGCCCTGCTGGTGAAGAAGGTGGGCGTACCTGTAAAAGAGCGCCGAGACCTGGACACGCCCCCAACGCTGACGCGGTGGCAGGTCCTGTGAAAAGTTCCAGTGAACGCTCTGACGTCAGAGCGCCAGCGACACAGGTCCTGTCCCCACCGCTGTGCCTGCAGAGCTGCAGCCTTCAGAGAAGGTAGGCTCCGATTAACTAAGGGGTGCCGACATGTTTCAGCAACAAGCCGACAGCGTGGCCCCGGCCGGCGGCCCCAATATCGTACCACCTGATGATGCAGCGCAGGACGGAAATGTGGGAGATGTTGCCCCCTTACCCGGTCCTGTAGCCCCAATAGTACCGCTAACGCTACCATATATGCCAGGAGCGAAGTGGCTCCCTCAGTACAGTGGCAAGCCAGACACTCTGTCGGGGTTCAAGCGAAAAATATGCAGCATAATGGACATGTACCCCATGACAGAGAAGCAGAGAGCTGCAGTGGTAATAGGGCAATTAACTGATGCTGCAGAGAGAGAGATAGAGAATTGGACAGCTGCAGATCAAGAGTCAGTGCTTGCAATTTTTTCAAAGTTACAGACTATCTTTGAGGACCGCACTGAAACAGATCTCAGGATGAGGTTTTACAACTGCTCCCAGAAACCAGATGATAGCATAAGGGACTATGCCTGCCGATTACAAGGGGCCCTGAGAGCACTCAAGCAAGTTAACCCCATGAGTGACTCTAACGAAAATAAAATGTTAAAAGAACAATTTGTACGGGGACTGAGGTCTCAAACTGAAGGCAGGACTGTGCACTGGTGGTCCTTGGATCATCCTGATGCTACCTTTGATGCTCTTAAGGATATGGCTATAAAAGGACTGCGACCTCTGGAAACACCCGAGATGGCAACCCAGTGTCACCCGAGTGAAGCCACCTCACATCCATCAGCATTCCCCTTTTTCCCGCTGGCTGCAGAAGCTAAAACGCAGGTGGCGCCCCCTACTGAGCTGGACTGTCTGCGCTCAGAAGTGCGTCAGTTGACCAAAAACCTGGCCACTGTAATGAGTGCCCTGCAACTGCCGACGAAGGAAGAAGGAAAGATTCTGCTAGCTGACTGCCCGGAGGATGTTCCTTGGATGCGCCGGAGGAAAGGGAGGACGTTGCCCCATCGGAGGAGGACAACGCCACCCCCGGGGAGGACCCGCGACCAGCATCATCCTCGCCGAGAGATCGTCTGCTTCCGCTGCCACCGAGAAGGTCACCCAGCACGTCTGTGTACTTTAAACGAGCAAAACCTGGGTCCAAGGGCCAACACCCAGGAATAGACTTTGCAGGCCCCTCAGACTGGAACCGCAGGTTTGTGGGAGGAAGACCCTACCTGTCCATCATACTGGACGGGATCGCAATTCCTGCCCTGCTGGACACTGGATCTCAGGTAACCATCATACCTGATGTTCTCTACAACAAGTACTGGTCCAGTGATAGTCTCCAACCCCCAAACCCTGACTTTGCAGTATACGCCTCTAATGGCCTCCCGCTTGAGTTACGGGGTGCTAAAGATGTAGACGTGAAAGTGGGGAGAGTTGAGCTAAAGAATCAGGGACTTCTTGTAGTAAAAACTGTTAATGAAGAAAATGGGTTGAATGTGGTCTTAGGCACTAACATTATTAGTAACTGTTTGGAGGAGGTTGTGTTTTTGCTCCAACAGCTTGCCTGAAATCGCCAGACCAAAGCAAAAGGGAGAGATCCAGAAGGAAATCCGAACCCTGATGTGCCAGCAGCAAGTGAAACTGACCGGTGGTGAGATTGGTAATGTACGGGTAACGGACCCGAATCCCATTGTGATACCCCCAATGAGTGAAATGCTTATTTGGTGTAGAGCAGCGATAGGTCTGAGAGGTCGAGACTACCAAGCAGTAGTAGAGCCCCATTGTTCAGAACACAGACCTACACTCTTAACTGCCAGAGGGGTAGTGGATGTACGTAATGGGAGGGTGCCAGTGCGTCTTCTCAACTGGGGAGAGGATGAAGTCAAATTACCACGTTATGCCACTGTTGCTAAGTTACATGCTGTGGATAACAACTCCATTCACCCAGCGGAGCCCTTAGCCTCCCCACAACCAGTGGAGGATAACGGTCCGACCACTCAGGTGGAGGATTGGTGTCAGCAGCTCCATGTTGGGACAGACACCACTCCAACCCACCAGAAACAAGGAGTATACCGAGTAGTTCAGGAGTACGCTCAGGTATTCAGCAAACACCCACTCGACTTTGGGACAATAAAAGGGGTTCAACATCACATCCCCACAGGCAATCATCCTCCCATCAAAGAACGGTACAGGCCTATACCACCAGCACACTACCAGAAGGCCAAGGAGATGTTGCGTGATATGAAAGAAGCAGGGGTAATAAGGGATAGTTGCAGTCCTTGGGCAGCACCTTTAGTTTGGTCAGGAAAAAGGATGGAAGCATGCGAATGTGTGTAGATTACAGACAAGTAAATCGCATTACACATAAAGATGCATACCCTTTGCCACGCATTGAAGAATCCTTAGCTGCACTAAAAACTGCTAACTATTTCTCCACCCTCGACCTCACTAGTGGGTACTGGCAAGTAGCTGTGGCTGAAGAGGATCGGGAGAAGACGGCTTTCACCACCCCGATGGGACTCTGTGAGTTCGACAGGATGCCGTTTGGACTCAGTAGTGCCCCTGGGACATTCCAGAGAGTGATGGAGAGCTGCCTGGGACATCTCAACTTCGAGACTGTGTTGCTGTACTTGGACGATGTCATCGTGTACTCCAAAACGTATGAAGATCACTTGAAGCACCTGGCAGAGGTATTTGAGTCACTGTCCAAGTATGGGATGAAACTTAAGCCTTCTAAGTGCCATCTGCTCAAACAAAAAGTACAGTATCTGGGACATATCGTCAGCTCGGAAGGAGTAGCGCCAGATCCTGAGAAGATCACCGCCATCCAGAAATGGCCGGAGCCGAAAAATCTCAAGGAGGTGCGACAGTTCCTGGGACTGACAGGATACTACCGGAGGTTCGTAAAAGATTACACTAAGAAAGCAGCCCCTCTGCAAGACCTCCTGGTGGGGCAGTCCCACAAAAGCAGAAATTCTCAATTCCACTGGGGTAAAGAACAGGCAGAAGCATTTAAGGAAATGAAGGAGATCCTGACAGGTGATGAGATCCTAGCCTATCCTGACTACAGCCAGCCGTTCCTGCTGTATACTGATGCCAGCAACGAAGGATTGGGAGCAGTCCTCAGTCAGAAACAGAATTGCCTGGAGAAAGTCATCGCCTATGCGAGCAGGAAGCTCCGTCCGACCGAAAGGAACCCAGAGAACTATAGCAGCTTCAAGTTGGAGTTCCTAGCACTGGTCTGGGCCATCACAGAGAGGTTCAAACACTACTTGGCCTCCAACAAGTTCACTGCCTACACTGACAACAACCCCTTGACGCATCTTGAAACAGCCAAGCTGGGAGCTATGGAACAGCGATGGATGGCTCGACTGTCAAATTATCAATTCACAGTTAAGTACCGGGCGGGCCGCAAGAATGCCAATGCTGATGCCCTGTCCAGGATGCCTCATGACTCAGACACTGAAGAAGAAGTGGATGATCTGGAAGAGGTTGAACTACCTGCCTTTCACCGAAATGGGGTGATCAATGAACAACAAGCCAGCGGAAGACCACGTGATAAGATGATAAATCCCTTACCTCACCACAGTTGGAGGGAGACTCAGAACAGCGATCCCGTTGTCAGCAGTATCAAGAAGCTGATAACTCAGGAAGGTTCCTCATTGGAAAAGGATGCGCCTGAACAAGCTAAGCAGCTGTGGAATGAGCGGAGTCGGTTGTTCATCTACCGTGAGAAGCTGTGCAGGAGATATGTCAACCCAAGGACCCATGAAATGGTTTGGCAGATAGTAGTTCCCAGAGCAGACATCCAGATGGTGTTAGAAGCTTACCACGATCAAGCGGGCCACTTTGGCTGGAAAAAGCTGGAGACTTTGTTGAAATGCCGTTTCTATTGGGTAGGAATGCGCAGCTCCATCGAGAAGTGGTGCCGGAAGTGTGGACCCTGTGGCCTCAGACGGAAAGACTACAGTAGTCAGAGGGCACCCCTGCAGCCCATCCAGACGACTCGTCCTTTGGAAATCGTGGCTTTGGATCATGTTAAATTGTCATTCAGCCAGAAAGGATATTCCTATGCCTTGACTATGGTGGATCACTACTCCAGGTTCCTGGTGGTCGCCCCTGTCAAAGATCTGACGGCAGAGACAGCAGCAAAAACGTTCCAAGCGTATTTCTGCAGACCACATGGATATCCTGAGCAGGTGCTCACTGATCGAGGTCCAGCCTTTGAAGCTGAATTATTCAAAGAGTTCTGTCACTTGTACGGGTGTAAGAAGATAAGAACTACACCGTACCATCCCCAAACTAACGGACTCTGTGAGAAGATGAATCACATCGTTGTTGACCTGTTGAAGACTATCCCACTCGAAAAGAGGAATCAGTGGCCGGACCTGCTACCAGACCTGGTAGATCTGTATAACCATATACCGGTGAGTTCCACCAACTGCACCCCAGCCTATCTCATGCGGGCAAGACCAGGGAAACTGCCCATGGATTTAGAGTTTGGAGTTGTGGAACCAGAAGCAGATATGATTACTGAGGACTGGGACACCAACAGAAAGGAACAGTACAGAAGAGTACAGGCCTGCGTTGAGGAACGTCTCAATCGAGTACGAGAGAAGCAAGCAGACCGCTACAATAAGAGTGCGCCAGCTGAACCATTCGCACCAGGTGAAATCGTACTGAAAAGAAAGAGGAGGTTCCACAAACTCGATGATCAGTGGGAAAGAGAGCCCTATATCATACAGAGTTCTAGATTTGATAACAGGAAAACATGCATCATAAGCAAGGATGGAGGAAGAACGACTGCAACTGTGTCCAGAGATCACTTGAAGTTGTGTCCGGACCCATTAAAGCTTCGTGAGGAAGGACCTGTTGTTAATCAAGAAAAGCATGAAGAGACAGTCATACATACGGACTTGGGACATTTACCTGCAGACTGGCCCAGATTTGGAGAAGCTGTGATAATTCCTGTGCTCCAATTCTACCAACCACCAGAAGAACATCCACGTCCAGTTGCACCAATTGCACCAACAGAGTCAGTTGCGGAGGAACCTGTTCAAGCAGAACCTGTTCAAGCAGAGCCTCAACAAGTAGAACCTCCACCAGCAGAACCTCAAATAGAAGGATCCCCTGCGGAAGTCGAACCAGCACGCCCTGCCCACAGTATACTTGTCAGATCCATGGAGAGGTTAAGGCAATACTATAGCTTACCTGCACGCAGGAATAGTAGAGTAACTGATACATCACCTACTACTACACCACGTAGGTCAGTAAGGATGACAAGAGGGCAATTACCTGTTAGGTACAGGGAATAGGGCCTAACACACATACATAGTTATTTATCATTTTTGTACACAAATGTATATAGTATAGTAATTTATATAGTATATAATGTCATTGCCTTCAATATTGCTTTTATGAACTGGTGGCTATGGACACTTTTAGCCCAAAAACTGTCCTTGTATATAGTTAGCACTTCTGTGCCTCATTTTGGTTCCACTTAATTACCTCAGAAGTTAAAACCCGTTTGGTGTGGCCGAAGGTGAGGACTGCTGGAAAAGTCAGAAATGTCTTGCAGCCCACCCAAGACCACCGTTGGAGGTTTGGAGCGGGTCCTCCACAAGTATATGTTTACTTGGACTGTGAAGTAAATATTAACAGTGTTTTTCTTGCAACGTTTAGTTAAAGTGCCTTACCTCCTGTAAAGGAAGAATCGTTTTGAAATGTTAATTATTCTGTTAACTGTTTTGTTTTTGTATTTCAGCCCCGGAGTGCTGAGTTCTACTAAGGGGGAATGTGGAGCCCAGCTGCGACTGAATCCACATCTCCAGAAGGGTGCACTGACAGAGGACCCCACTAGAGGTCAATATGCACACACACATTCCAGCTTACCTTAGGAGACCATTAGAGGGAGCTGGTTGCAGGCACATATAAACTCAGTTTTAGTTTCACTTTGCCTCAGAATTGCCTGAGAATTGCCAGAGCAGCTCACGGAGCAGCTCAGATAAGATCAGAGGAGAGGAAGAAGTTTAGCTCAGTTCTGAGCCCCAGCTCTGTCAGAAAGAGAGCTGCTTAGAGCCTATACATGGAGGCTGGTACGGGCGTGTACTGAAACCACCCTAGTCTGGTCAGAGCTAAATCTGAAGCAAATCTGACTAAGAAGCGTGCCGACGCTTAGAGAGCGGCGAAGAGGCAGCTTGCCTGCTGCCAATGTGTGTTGTGAGCAGGACCCGGGTAGGGTCGAAGGCAAGTGGAAGCAGAGGGAAAAAGGAGCATTAATAGCTCTCCCTAACAAGTCACCGGACATCGGGGTCCGAGCCTTTAAGGATTTCTACAACCTTTAGGAGAACACCGGAGTTCCTGTAGGACTACAAGTCCCAGGGTACCACAGAGCTGTTAAGCAACAGGACCAGGAGGACGGAGTCGGCTCGATCAGCCTGAAAAGACTTGTTCTACCAAATAGAAGGTCCAATCACCAATTCAGCCAGGTACAGAACGGAGACAGAGTCAAGACTTAGCTACATGCAGGTCAGGACTGGACCACACAGTGCAAAGGACAGGAGGCCATATACCTACCCGTGGGGGGTCTGAATGTGCATCCTTCGCCTCACAGTGCTCCAGGGAGAACCTGCCTGAAACATCTACAAGTAAAGGTATGGAAAGGGACTGCCTTGTGTGAGACTGCTTTATTACCTACACCATGCACCACCATAGACTTCCAGGGACCAGTCTCGCCTGTGGGAGACTTACCATCTAGCTGCCCCATAACATCCCCTGTGAAAATCCATATAGCAGCGCTGGTTCAATCGATCAGATACCACAGGTGGCGTCACGAACTATCTATTATTCAATCCCCTGTAAATATATCCCCCATTGTATGAGCGCCCAGGGCCACGGACCGAGTCCTGCTGCCAGTGACAAATCCCATAGACTTTCATGGGCTCGGTGCCGAGTACCCCATAGCCCTGGTACTAAGTGCGACTCAAAGACTTCTACGTAGATGATGGACTGAAATCTCTACCCACAGAAGAAGCAGCAATTGACCTGCTTAAGAGGACCCAAGGTATGCTGTACCGAGCCAAGCTTAGACTGCACAAAATTGCTTCAAACAGCCCAGCTGTCTTGAGAGCCTTTGAGTCAAGTGACCACGCATCAGGATTCAAGCACATAGACCTGGGACCAGACCATCCACCTGTGCAGAGAAGCTTAGGCCTGAGGTGGAACCTGTCAGCCGACACCTTCGTGTTTCAAATCAACTGTGCAGACAAACCATTCACTAAACGTGGTCTCCTGTCAGTGGTGAACAGCTTATGCGATCCACTGGGATTCGTAGCACCAATTACCATACAAGGTAAATCCCTTCTGAGACAGCTTTCCGAAACCGTCAAAGACTGGGATGCTCCACTCCCTCCTGATAAGGAACCAAAATGGGAAACCTGGAAGCAGTCCTTGTGTGCCTTGGTTGAAATCCACATACCGAAATGCTACGCCAGAACCACACTTGCCGCTAGCACTAGGAAAGAACTCCATGTGTTCTCGGATGCATCCACAGAGGCCATTGCAGCCGTTGCCGATCTGAAGGTGACGGGATCCGACAATCAAAATCACGTTGGGTTCGTCTTCGGCAAGGCTAAGTTGGCTCCCAAGCCTGACCACACTATTCCCAGGCTCGAACTCTGTGGGACTGTGCTTGCGGTAGAACTCGCAGACTTTATACAGCATGAGCTGGACCCCAACATAGATGACGTACAATACTACACTGACAGTAAGGTTGTCTTAGGTTACATCCACAACCAAACAAGGCGCTTCTACGTGTACGTCAGTAACCGAATCGAGAGAATAAGAAGGTCTTCCAAGCCTGAGCAGTGGCACTATATCCCATAAGAGCTTAATCCAGCGGACCACGCCACTAGACCTATGCCTATAATTTCTTTTGCTAATTCTTCTTGGCTTTCAGGTCCGAAGTTTCTGCTGGAACAGAAAGGAAGTGAACGTGTCCAGGAAGACTTCAGCATCCAGGATCCGGATAACGATCCAGAAGTCCGCTCCGACGTCAGTGCTCTGGCCACGAACACTATATCAACCCTCCAGCCTTGGTTGCCAGCGCTTCAAACGCTTCTCCAACTGGATGAAACTCGTCGAGACTATCGCAAGGTTAGTCCACATTGAGAAATCTTATCACGACTCACATGGAAACAAAAACTGTCATGGTTGGTACGTCTGCCATACACCCTCTCTACCGCGGACATTCCGGTAGGATAAAGACGAGCAGAACACTGCACTAGTACTTCGTCCATTGGACTACCGTTGGGTCGGAGATAGTTTGGCCTAGTGCGGCTTCTCTGATCCGAAGATGGGTTTCCTTTGGATTACCTCAGGAACTGACTTAAAGACATTAATTTACCTCATTTCGAAGTTATTATTGCATTTTCATTATGTGTTTGTTTTTTCTAGGTTGTTGGACTTTATTTCAAAGCACTAGTATAGTGAAATCCCTTACGGAATTTCAGACGGCGAGTGTGCTGTTCCGTCTGTCTGGTTTATGTATTGTATTATTTCCATGCTGTGTATAATCTATTCTTGCATGCTCTTTGCTGTCACCTGGTGGCCCTTTCTGTGTGGCAGATTGTAACTAATTAATTCTGGTACATGCCTTTCACTTCCTGTGCTGAGGTCACTGCTTCTTCTTCCTGTTAGCAGCCATTTGCTTTGTTAGCTCTTTATGGGAGAGACACGCTTTGCACCGAGCTGTGAAAGGCATCAGTTTTCGACCACCACCACCCCATACATTCTCGCTGCTCACATTTGCAACCATACTTGGTGCTACATCTTCCTGCACCTCGTTTCACCTGCATTTCTGGAGAAATTACTGTATACCAATCATAAGCTGTATGTCCAGATTTCCAAATAAACAAGTCTGGACTTCACAATCCCTGGTGTGCATCATCTCTCCGGACGCTGAACAGCACAGGTCCTGTCTGCTCTGCATGAGGAAGCAGAAAGTAGGAAAACTCTCCCAGCCCCAATCAACTATACCTCCATTCGCCTCATGTGGGGACAGAACATGCAGGCGCCTTTTTTTCATTCAAATCCCCCGCCATTGGCTGAGCGGTGCCCCCCAGCTTTGTGCGTGTGTGTGTATATATATATGCAGGCATCGTCCGATGGGACTACAAGTCCCATCCGCTATGCCTGCTACACTGTCAGTGAATGACACATTAGCCAATGATGGGACAGTAGTAGTCCCATCATCCAGCTAAGGTGTTGAATGTAAAAAAAACATACATTACATACACAACATACAGAACATACAACATATAACATACATATAACACATAACATACATATAACATACAACACATAACTTACAGAACATACATATAACATAACATACAGAACATACATATAACACATAACATACAGAACATACATGTAACATACAACACATAACATACATATAACAACTACATATAACAATAACATATAACATACAACACGTAACATACATATAACACAACATACAGTACATACATATAACATACAACACATAACATACATATAACATACAGAACATACATATAACACATAACATACAGAACATACATATAACATAGAACATACACATAACGTACAACACATAACAAGAGTACATGCTCACCAATCACCTATTCCCCGATGCCATCGTCTCCTGTAATAAAAATAAAATAATAAAGCAACCTATACATCACCTGTCCGCCGTAGTCCAGATAATAACATGTCCCATGACGCTCTCCGTTATAGAATGCTGACATCGGGTGATGTCAGCGCTCTACACCGCCCCTGTGATACACTCCTGTGTATCGCTCAGACGCCGGGAGAGAATGACGTCACTACAGTTCATTCTCTCACTGGCAATGCCATTGTCTCCTGTAAGTGCATCACTGGGAGGACCTACAGAGCAGTGGCATCACCTGATGTCACTGTTCTATAGGGGAGACCGTCGTGGGACACTCGTTATTAATTGGACTGCGTCGGACAGGGAGTATACGGTTGTTTTACTTTTTTACGTTTTATTACAGGAGATCGAGGGCGTCGCTTGGATCTGAGCGTATAATAAAGATATGAAAACCGTGTTGTTTTATTTCATTAAAATACTTTATTCTTATGCGTGTGTTTTTTTTTAACCCTTTAATATAAGATTAATAATGGATAGGCGTTCTTATTGACGCCTCTCTATTATTAACCGGGCTTAATGTCACCTTACAATAAGCAAGGTGATATTAACCCCTTATTACCCCATATCCCACCGCTACAGGGGAGTGGGAAGAGAAGGGCTAAGTGCCGGAATTGGCGCATCATACAGATGCGCCAATTCTGGGGCGGCTGGGTGCTGGTATTTTTAGCCAGGGGGGTGCGCCAATATCCATGGCCCCTTCCTAGGCTCTGAATATCAGCCCGCAGCTGTCTGCGTAGCATTTCTGGCTATAAATTACTGGGGGACCCCACATCATTTTTTTGGGGGTCCCCCTATTTTAATAGCCAGTAAAGGCTAGCTGCGGGCTGATATTCATAGCCTGGGAAGCTCCATGGGTATTAACCCCTTCCCAGGCTAGAAATATTGGCCTGAGCCGTCAGCTTTCCCACTCTGGCGCAGAAAATTGCGCGGGAGCCCACGCCATCTTTTTTTCCCATTTTTTTTTAAATTAACGCTATTGCGTGAAGATTTTGTGTGTGTGCGCGCGGGTCTTTAACTATTTATGCACATTCTATCTATTATCACTATTTTCTATCTATCTGTCTATCCACTGCATTATCTACATCTTCATCATCTTTTCTATCTATCATCTATCAATCCATTATCTATCTACATTATCTATCATCTATAACCATTTCTATTATTATTATCTGCTATCTGTCTATCTATCTATTATCTGATCTATTGTTATGCCGAGTCACACACACTTTACAAAATCGGACCGATTATACGCGTCACGCAAAAATCCTCTGAACATAAATCCGTATGTCATCCGGTGCAATGCAGATTCAATTCCTCCATCAAAATCCATGATCGAGGCGAGATTTTCGCCGGGCTGGCAAAACGCATATAATGGATCACATGACGTGTTAAAATCACATAAGAAAAATAGATATACACCCATAGAATACATATTACATATATAAATATACCGTATTACTCAGTATAGCCGACCCTGTATAACCGACCCCCCAATTTTGCCCAAAATGGGAAAATTGATTGACTCACGTTAAGCCTAGGGTGGAAAATGCAGTATTATGTAAATTTCAAATAAAAATAATCCAATTTAAAATAAAATTAATTGAGAATCAGTAGGTAAATGTTTTGAATATCATATGAATCAGACCCCATATAATTCCATACAGTTAATGATGCCCATAGATGAGTCATGCAAAATACGCCCATATATGCTGCACCAAAGTTTAATAATGGCCCTAAGATGCCTCCAGAATAATATGCCCATATGCTGCTCCATAAAATAATCCATAAGAGCTCCATAATTTTAGCCCCTATGATGCTCCATCAGTTGCCCCCTAAAATGCTCCCTAGAATGCCTCATATGCTCCTAGATTATGCCGATAGCCCCAGATTATGCCCCATAGCTCCTAGATTATCCCCATAAGCTCGAATGAAGCTTATATGCCCCATGCTCCATAGATTATGCCATAGTATAGGATCCTTATGCTGCTGCTGCAACTAAAAAAAAAATCACTACTCACTTCGTCGCTGGGGTCCAGGTGCCGTGTCCTGAGCAGGCGGGACCCCGGCGCGCTATGGAACAGTGTTGGTGTCACAGCTCGCTCAGGGTCCAGGCACCTGAGATATTCACCTGTCCCCGTCCACCGCTGGACAACTGCTCCTCTTTCGGGTCCTCTTGTCAGTGCGCGCTCAGGCAGATGCGCGGCGCGCACCTTAAACTACGTCATCGCGCCTCTGACTGAAATTCACAGCCAGAGGACACGAGGACAGTGCGAACAGGACAGGTAGAATATCTCCTATACTTACCCCTCCTTTAGCGTTCTGCAGCCCTGCTTCTCGCGGTTCCGGCGGCTTACCTTCCTATACGTCACGTGGTACCCTCATTTAATATATTGCATATTCATGACTTAATGAGCGTACATGTGACCGCTGTCAGAAGAGCCTAGATCTGAAGAAGCATGGGGGCTGCAGAGACCCCGGCGAGGGGTAATATGATCTGACACCCCCCAGTCCCTCCCGCCGTATATGAACTCGCATAACCCTAGAGGTGGGACTTTCAGCCTTAAAAATTGGCTGAAAATCTCAGCTTATACGCGAGTATATACGTGATATATACATGTCATTGTGACCATATTGTACATACCCATTGCGGAAAAAAAACGGTCCATTCTAGCAATGGTATGATCTATGCATCTATCGCACATCCTTTTCCTCTTTGTCCATCCGAGCAATGCATTTTAATTTTTTACATTGCATTCTCTATTAAACATTATGTAAATTTGGAAACAAAAAACTGTACACATCATTTTAATAAAACCATATATCAAACTATATAAATAATAGGTTCTATGACCATTGTCATTTCATGTCGGTTCTGTAATGTTTACAGAGGCAATTGATTAGCGGCAATTTGCATGGAAGGTATGCACTCTGCACTGTACAGTCATGGCCAAAAGTTTTGAGAATGACACAAATATTATATTTTCACATGATCTGCTGCCCTCTGGTTTTTATGTGTGTTTGACAGATGTTTTTATCACAGACAGAAATATAATTGCAAACATATGAGTAACAAAAGCTTATATTGACAGTTAGAATGAGTTAATGCAGCAAGTCAATATTTGCAGTGTTGACCCTTCTTCTTCAGGACCTCTGCAATTCTCCCTGGCATGCTCTCAATCAACTTCTGGACCAAATCCTGACTGATAGCAGTCCATTCTTGCACAATCAATGCTTTCATTTTGTCAGAATTTTTAGGTTTTTGTTTGTCCACCCGTCTCTTAATGATTGACCACAAGTTCTCAATGGGATTAAGATCTGGGGAGTTTCCAGGCCATGGACCCAAAATCTCTGTTTTGTTCCCTGAGCCATTTAGTTATCACCTTTGCTTTATGGCAAGGTGCTCCATCATGCTGGAAAAGGCATTGTTGATCGCCAAACTGCTCTTGGAGGGTTGGGAGAAGTTGCTCTTGGAGGACATTCTGGTACCATTCTTTATTCATGGCTGTGTTTTAGGCAAGACTGTGAGAGAGCCGATTCCCTTGGCTGAGAAGCAACCCCACACATGAATGGTTTCAGGATGCTTAACAGTTGGCATGAGACAAGACTGGTGGTAGCGCTCACCTTGTCTTCTCCGAATGAGGCGTTTTCCTGATGTCCCAAACAATCGAAAAGGGGATTCATCAGAGAAAATAACTTTACCCCAGTCCTCAGCAGTCCACTGCCTGTACCTTTTGCAGAATATCAGTCTGTCCATGATGTTTTTTCTGGAGAGAAGTGGCTTCTTTGCTGCCCTCCTTGAGACCAGGCCTTGCTCCAAGAGTCTACGCCTCACAGTGCGTGCAGATGCACTCACACCTGCCTGCTGCCATTCCTGAGCAAGCTCTGCACTGCTGGTAGCCCGATCCCACAGCTGAAACACTTTTAAGAGACGGTCCTGGCGCTTGCTGGTCTTTCTTGGGCGCCCTGGAGCCTTTTTGGCAACAATGGAACCTCTCTCCTTGAAGTTCTTGATGATGCGATAGATTGTTGACTGAGGTGCAATCTTTCTAGCTGCGATCACTTCCCTGTTAGGCCATTTTTGTGCATTGCAATGATGACTGCATGTGTTTCTTTAGAGATAACCATGGTTAACAGAAGAGAAACAATGATGCCAAGCACCAGCCTCCTTTTAAAGTGTCCAGTGGTGTCATTCTTACTTAATCTTGACAGATTGATCTCCAGCCATGTCCTCATCAACACCCACACCTGTGTTAATGGAGCAATCACTGAAAAGAGGTTAGCTGGTCCTTTTAAGGCAGGGCTGCAATGATGTTGAAATTGTTTTGGGGGATAAAGTTCATTTTCTAGCCAAATATTGACTTTGCAAGTAATTGCTGTTAAGCTGATCACTCTTTATAACATTCTGGAGTATATGCAAATTGCCATTAGAAAAAGTGAAGCAGTAGACTTTGTAAAAATTAATATTTGTGTCATTCTCAAAACTTTTGTGTTATATGTATGTTATGTGTTGTATATTATATGTACAGTCATGGCCAAAAGTTTTGAGAATGACACAAATATTAATTTTTACAAAGTCTACTGCTTCACTTTTTATAATGGCAATTTGCATATATTCCAGAATGTTATAAAGAGTGATCAGCTTAACAGCAATTACTTGCAAAGTCAATATTTGGCTAGAAAATGAACTTTATCCCCCAAAACACATTTCAACATCATTGCAGCCCTGCCTTAAAAGGACCAGCTAACCTCTCTTCATTGATTGCTCCATTAACACAGGTGTGGGTGTTGATGAGGACATGGCTGGAGATCAATCTGTCATGATTAAGTAAGAATGACACCACTGGACACTTTAAAAGGAGGCTGGTGCTTGGCATCATTGTTTCTCTTCTGTTAACCATGGTTATCTCTAAAGAAACACGTGCAGTCATCATTCCAATGCACAAAAATGGCCTAACAGGGAAGAGTATCGCAGCTAGAAAGATTGCACCTCAGTAAACAATCTATCGCATCATCAAGAACTTCAAGGAGAGAGGTTCCATTATTGCCAAAAAGGCTCCAGGGCGCCCAAGAAAGACCAGCAAGCGCCAGGACCGTCTCTTAAAAGTGTTTCAGCTGCGGGATCGGGCTACCAGCAGTGCAGAGCTTGCTCAGGAATGGCAGCAGGCAGGTGTGAGTGCATCTGCACGCACTGTGAGGCGGACACTCTTGGAGCAAGGCCTGTCTCAAGGAGGGCAGCAAAGAAGCCACTTCTCTCCAGAAAAAACATCATGGACAGACTGATATTCTGCAAAAGGTACAGGCAGTGGACTGCTGAGGACTGGGTAAAGTTATTTTCTCTGATGAATCCCCTTTTCGATTGTTTGGGACATCAGGAAAACGCCTCATTCGGAGAAGACAAGGTGAGCGCTACCACCAGTCTTGTCTCATGCCAACTGTTAAGCATCCTGAAACATTCATGTGTGGGGTTGCTTCTCAGCCAAGGGAATCGGCTCTCTCACAGTCTTGCCTAAAAACACAGCCATGAATAAAGAATGGTACCAGAATGTCCTCCAAGAGCAACTTCTCCCAACCCTCCAAGAGCAGTTTGGCGATCAACAATGCCTTTTCCAGCATGATGGAGCACCTTGCCATAAAGCAAAGGTGATAACTAAATGGCTCAGGGAACAAAACATAGAGATTTTGGGTCCATGGCCTGGAAACTCCCCAGATCTTAATCCCATTGAGAACTTGTGGTCAATCATCAAGAGACGGGTGGACAAACAAAAACCTGAAAATTCTGACAAAATGAAAGCATTGATTGTGCAAGAATGGACTGCTATCAGTCAGGATTTGGTCCAGAAGTTGATTGAGAGCATGCCAGGGAGAATTGCAGAGGTCCTGAAGAAGGGTCAACACTGCAAATATTGACTTGCTGCATTAACTCATTCTAACTGTCAATATAAGCTTTTATTACTCATATGTTGCAATTATTATATTTCTGTCTGTGATAAAAACATCTGTCAAACACACATAAAACCAGAGGGCAGCAGATCATGAGAAAATATAATATTTGTGTCATTCTCAAAACTTTTGGCCATGACTATGTTATGTGTTATATGTTGCATGTTCTGTATGTTGTGTATGTAATGTATGTTTTTTTTTTGCATTCAACACATTAGCCGGATGATGGGACTACTACTGTCCCATCATTGGCTAATGTGTCACTCACTGACAGTGTAGCAGGCATAGCCGAATGGGACTTGTAGTCCCATCAGTCGATGCCGGCATAACACACACACACAAAGCCGGGCGGCACCGCTCAGCCAATGGCGGGGGATTTGAATGAAAAAAAGGCGCCTGCAAGCGGCAAAACCCAACCCCGACTTTGGTGCTCGGGTCGCCGAGCGTTCGGCCGACTGCACGCTATGGTCGGGTTTCGTTTCATGAAACCTGTCTTTGGTGAAAGTCGGCGATTTTTGAAAATGAACGACCTGTTTCGCTCAACTCTAATCGCTGTTATACGATTTAGGGTTTGCGCCCATGTTCCGGAAGTAGCAGCGTTTTGGATGCAGCGTAAGTTCACTGCATCCAAAGAGCTGCCGTCTCCTGTAAGCAGGTGAATCCGCATGTGTTCACTGAATCATGTGGATTTAAAATATTCAATACAGTCTGTTGATTCAATTTCGAGACTATGGTATCCAGAAGAGAAATTAACATGCTGCGGTCTTGAAAGACGGCTGAGCCACAGTTCGACTATGCACGCATACAGGACATGGGATTTCTACAAATCCCATCCACTATGCGGTCACAGCTGGCCGCTGCGGGTTTGACGCTGCATAAATACACAGCGTCAAACCGACAGCAGTTGCTGATCAGGGGCACATACCCTTAACATCGGAGTAAGTGAGCGAAGAAGAAAGAGCAAAGTGAATAGAGTCCAATCACTTGCATCAAGTGGAATTGGATCAAGGAAATGAACATTTTCA
Source organism: Oophaga sylvatica (assembly GCA_033576555.1). Taxonomy (NCBI): domain Eukaryota; kingdom Metazoa; phylum Chordata; class Amphibia; order Anura; family Dendrobatidae; genus Oophaga; species Oophaga sylvatica. The sequence goes on along the minus strand of JARQOD010001449.1, from coordinate 70,205 downwards.
TGAGGCAAAAAATTATACAATCCCCGGAGATCAGTGGTGACATCACTGAGAATGTCTCCTATCCATCACCAGAGATCAGCGGTGACATCACTGAAAATGCCTCCTATCCATCACCAGAGATCAGTGGTGACATCACTGAAATGCCTCCTATCCATCACTAGAGATCAGAGGTGACATCACTGAGAATGCCTCCTATCCATCACTAGAGATCAGAGGTGACATCACTGAGAATGCCTCCTATCCATCACTAGAGATCAGTGGTGACATCACTGAGAATGTCTCCTATCCATCACTAGAGATCAGTGGTGACATCACTGAGAATGCTTCCTATCCAGCACTAGAGATCAGAGGTGACATCACTGAGAATGTCTCCTATCCATCACTAGAGATCAGAGGTGACATCACTGAGAATGCTTCCTATCCATCACTAGAGATCAGAGGTGACATCACTGAGAATGCCTCCTATCCATCACTATAGATCAGCGGTGACATCACTGAGAATGCCTCCTGTTATGTTTAGGTAGCTGAGGAGAAATAGCAAAAACAGTAATACACCAGAGAGGCTGGAACCAGTTGGATTGCAGTAACCTGAACTAACCACACAACTAGAGGTAGCCGTGGAGCATTCCTACGTTGATCCTAGACACCTCATCACAGCCTGAGAGATAACTACACCTAAAGGCAGAAAGATGAAAGCTATCTGCCCCGGAGCAGATCCCCAAAGAAATTAGGAAGCCACCAAACATGTAATGGCGGTTAGACAAGAAGAAAGCACGGATACAGCCAGAAAATAGAATGAGCAAACGCTGGGGCCCAATCTGTCTAGACAGAAAAGTACAGGAAAGAATTCTGACTGCAATGCAAAAAAAACCCCTAAAAAATACCAACACTTCTGATTGCCAAAAAACCTGAGATCACACGATCTCATCCACCTAAATCAGATCTCTGGTGTAACAAAACCAAGCCGCAGCCACTGAAAAAACAGGAAAAAACAAATGAACAAATAACAGTGGCTACAGATAAACTGAGAGGAGCACAGGCCCCAGGAGGGGACCCGGCTGAACTCCAAAAGTGCAGAAAACTATGCAAAAAGCAAGCACAAAAAGAAAAGCAAAAATATCTTATCTGAAAGCAGCAGACGCAGGTAAGACTCCAGCAAACTTCCAAATGGACCAGGAACCACAATTGAGACAAGAACAATTGATCACCGGCAACCATCATGGGAGGGAACCTCCCTTATATCAGTCCAGTCAGTGATTCCAGATTGCCATTCCTCGCTGGAAGGTTCAGTACTGTCTGTAACCACCAGAGGGAGCCTCTGCTCAGAAACCATCTCTAGCACATTCACAACAGTACCCCCCCCTTGAGGAGGGGTCACAGAACCCTCACTTGTGCAACCAGGTCGATCAGGATGAGCTCAGTGATAGGCACGGATCAGTCTCCTAGCATGGATGTCCGAAGCAAACACCCAAGAATTGTCCTCCTGACCATAACGTCTCCACTTAACCAAATACTGGAGTTTCCACCTAGAAAAATGAGAATCCAATATTTTCTCAACCACATACTGCAGATTGCCCTCAACCAAAACAGGGTCAGGAGGTGCAACCATAGGAACCACTGGCTCGACAAACCTCTTCAATAAGGACTTGTGGAACACGTTATGGATCTAAATGTCCCTGGAAGAAGCAAACGGAAGGAAACTGGATTAAGAATCTCCATGATCTTATAAGGTCCAATGAACCTAGGCTTAAACTTTGGAGATGCAACCCTCATAGGGATATTTCTTGAGGACAACCAAACCAAGTCCCCCACTTTAAACCGAGGACCATCAGTCCTATGTCGGTTGGCAAACCGCTGAGCCTTCTCTTGAGAGAGAGACAACCTCTCCACTACCTGGTCCCAAATCTGCTGCACTCGCTCCACAACAGAGTCAACACCCGGACAGACAGAAGCCTCCGCCTGTTCTGAAGAAAATCGAGGGTGAAACCCAGAATTGCAGAAAAATGGAGACATCAAGGTGGCAGAGCTAGCCCTATTATTAAGAGCAAACTCAGCCAAAGGCAAAAAAGAGACAAAAGTCTTCTTGATCACCAGACACAAAACATCTCAAAAAAGTCTCCAAGGTCTGGTTTGTTCTCTCGGTTTGTCCATTGGTCTGAGGATGAAACGCAGAGAAGAAAGATAATTGAACACCAAGTTTAGAACAAAATGTCCTCCAAAATCTGGAAACAAACTGGACTCCTCTGTCAGACACAATGTTCTCCGGAATGCCATGTAAACGAACCATGTGCTGAAGGAACAAAGGCACCAACTCGGAGGAGGAAGGTAACTTAGGTAATGGCACAAGATGTATCATCTTGGAAAACCTATCATAGATTACCCAGATAACGGTCATTCACTGAGAGACAGGGAGGTCGGAAATAAAATCCATAGAGATATGGGTCCATGGCCTCTTGGGCACAGGTAATGGCATTAACAAACCACTAGAGCGAGAGCAAGTCCCACAGGACTGCACAAAGTCCCTGACGTCACGAGACAAGGTAGGCCACCAAAAGGACCGACTCACCAAGTCTCTGGTACCAAATATCCCGGGATGACCAGCCAACGCGGAACAATGAATCTCAGACATCACACTCTTCTTCCACTGGTCTGGGACAAACAATTTCCCAATAGGGCAGCGCTCAGGTTTATCCTCCTGAGAGCCTTCCAGAGCCAGTCTCAAATTGGGCAAGGTGGCGGAAAGTACTACACCCTCTTTCAAAATAACAGCAGGATCAGATAACTCAGGAGAATCCGCAAAGAAACTCCTCGAGAGAGCATCCGCCTTAACATTCTTAGTGCCAGGAAGAAAAGAAACCACAAAATTAAAACGTGTGAAAAACAAGGCCCACCTGGCCTGTCTAGGATTAAGTCGCTTGGCTGATTCGAGATAAACCAGGTTCTTATGGTCCGTGAGGACCGCCACCTGATGTTTGGCTCCTTCCAGCCAATGTCTCCACTCTTCAAAGGCCCACTTCATGGCCAATAACTCCCGATTACCCACGTCATAATTACGTTCAGTTGGAGAAAATTTTAGAGAGAAAAAGGCACAAGGGTTACTCTGAGAGGTCTCTGGATCACTTTGGGACAAAACGGCACCTGCCCCAATTTCAGAAGCATCAACCTCCACCTGAAACGGTAGAGAAACATCAGGCTGCCGTAGAACAGGAGCAGAAGTGAATCTCTGCTTAAGTTCCTGAAATGCAGAAACTGCCTCAGGAGGCCAATTCACCACATCAGAACCCTTTTGGTCAAATCAGTCAATGGTTTAACAATACCGGAGAAATTACCAATAAATTTACGATAAAAATTGGCAAAACCCAAAAATCTCTGAAGAGCCTTTAATGAAGTAGGTTGAACCCAATCACAGATGGCTTGAACCTTGACCGGGTCCATTTCAATAACAGATGGAGACAAAATGAATCCCAGAAATTAGACCTTCTGTACGCCAAAAAGACACTTTGATCCCTTCACATACAGTGCATTCTCTCTCAAAATCTGGAACACAGTCCGAACATGTTTCAGATGAGAGTCCCAGTCATTGGAAAAAATCAAAATATCATCCAAATAAACAATCAGAAATTTATCCACAAAATCAAGGGTAACAGATATTGATATTTCACAGTGATCTTATTCAGGAGGCGATAACCAATACACGGCCTCAATGAACCATCCTTTTTGGCCACAAAGAAAAAAACGGCGCCCAAGGGTGAAGAGGATGGTCTGATATGACCTTTCTCCAATGACTCCTTGATATAAGATCGCATAGCATCGTGTTCAGGTACAGATAAGTTAAAAAGGCGCCCCTTAGGAAATTTACCACCAGGCACTAACTCAATAGCGCAATCGTAGCTTCTGTGAGGGGTAAGTGTTGTGAATGAGCAGAGGCTCCCTCTGGTTGAAATGGACCCGGTCAAGGTTCAGGCCATCTGTGATTGGGTTCAACCTACTTCATTAAAGGCTCTTCAGAGATTTTTGGGTTTTGCCAATTTTTATCGTAAATTCATTGGTAATTTCTCCGGTATTGTTAAACCATTGACTGATTTGACCAAAAAGGGTTCTGATGTGGTGAATTGGCCTCCTGAGGCAGTTTCTGCGTTTCAGGAACTTAAGCAGAGATTCACTTCTGCTCCTGTTCTACGGCAGCCTGATGTTTCTCTACCGTTTCAGGTGGAGGTTGATGCTTCTGAAATTGGGGCAGGTGCAGTCTCTCGAAAGTTTTCTCCAACTGAACATAATTATGACGTGGGTAATCGGGAGTTATTGGCCATGAAGTGGGCCTTTGAAGAGTGGAGACATTGGCTGGAAGGAGCCAAACATCAGGTGGTGGTCCTCACAAACCATAAGAACCTGGTTTATCTCGAATCAGCCAAGCAACTTAACAGGCCAGGAGGGCCTTGTTTTTCACACGTTTTAATTTTGTGGTTTCTTTTCTTCATGGCACTAAGAATGTTAAGGCGGATGCCCTCTCGAGGAGTTTCTTTGCGGATTCTCCTGAGTTATCTGATCCTGCTGTTATTTTGAAAGAGGGTGTAGTACTTTCCGCCATCTCGCCCAATTTGAGACTGGCTCTAGAGGAGTGTCAGGAGGATAAACCTGAGCGCTGCCCTGTTGGGAAATTGTTTGTCCCAGACCAGTGGAAGAAGAGTGTGATGTCTGAGATTCATTGTTCCGCGTTGGCTGGTCATCCCAGGATTTTTGGTACCAGATACTTGGTGATTCGGTCCTTTTGGTGGCCTACTTTGTCTCGTGACTTCAGGGACTTTGTGCAGTCCTGTGGGACTTGCTCTCGTTCCAAGCCTTGCTCTCGCTTTAGTGGTTTGTTGATGCCATTACCTGTGCCCAAGAGGCCATGAACCCATATCTCTATGGATTTTATTTCCGACCTCCCTGTCTCTCAGAGAATGACCGTTATCTGGGTAATCTGTGATAGGTTTTCCAAGATGATACATCTTGTGCCATTACCTAAGTTGCCTTCCTCCTCCGAGTTGGTGCCTTTGTTCCTTCAGCACGTGGTTCGGTTGCACGGCATTCCGGAGAACATTGTGTCTGACAGAGGAGTCCAGTTTGTGTCCAGATTTTGGAGGACATTTTGTTCTAAACTTGGTGTTCAATTATCTTTCTCCTCTGCATTTCATCCTCAGACCAATGGACAAACCGAGAGAACAAACCAGACCTTGGAGACTTATTTGAGATGTTTTGTGTCTGCTGATCAAGATGACTGGGTCTCTTTTTTGCCTTCGGCTGAGTTTGCTCTTAATAATAGGGCTAGCTCTGCCACCTTGATGTCTCCATTTTTCTGCAATTCTGGGTTTCACCCTCGATTTTCTTCGGGACAGGCGGAGGCTTCTGTCTGTCCGGGTGTTGACTCTGTTGTGGAGCAAATGCAGCAGATTTGGGACCAGGTAGTGGAGAGGTTGTCTCTCTCTCAAGAGAAGGCACAGCGGTTTGCCAACCGGCATAGGACTGATGGTCCTCGGTTTAAAGTGGGGACTTGGTTTGGTTGTCCTTAAGAAATATATCTATGAGGGTTGCATCTCCAAAGTTTAAGCCTAGGTTCATTGGAACTTATAAGATCATGGAGATTCTTAATCCGTTTCCTTCCGTTTGCTTCTTCCAGGGACATTTAGGATCCATAACGTGTTCCACAAGTCCTTATTGAAGAGGTTTGTCGAGCCAGTGGTTCCTATGGCTGCGCCTCCTGACCCTGTTTTGGTTGAGGGCAATCTGGAGTATGTGGTTGAGAAAATATTGGATTCTCGGTTTTCTAGACGGAAACTCCAGTATTTGGTTAAGTGGAGAGGTTATGGTCAGGAGGACAATTCTTGGGTGTTTGCTTCGGACATCCATGCTAGGAGACTGATCCGTGCCTATCACCGAGCTCATCCTGATCGGCCTGGTTGCACAAGTGAGGGTTCTGTGACCCCTCCTCAAGGGGGGGTACTGTTGTGAATGAGCAGAGGCTCCCTCTGGTGGTTACAGACAGTACTGAACCTTCCAGAGAGGAATGGCAATCTGGGATCACGGACTGGACTGATATAAGGGAGGTTTCTCCCATGATGGTCGCCGGTGATCAATTGTTCTGGTCTCTATTGTGGTTCCTGGTTCATTTGGAAGTTTGCTGGTGTCTTGGCTGCATTTGCTGCTTTCAGATAAGATATTTTCTGCTTTTCGTTTTGTGCTTGCTATTTGCATTGTTTTCTGCACATTTGTGGAGGAAAGCCAGGTCCCCTCCTGGGGCCTGAGCTCCTCACAGTTTGTCTGTAGCCACTGTTGTTTTTTCATTTGCTTTTCCTGCTTTCAGCGGCTGCAGCTTGGTTTTGTTCACACTGAGATCTGATTTAGTGGGTGGCGAGATCGTGTGATCTCAGTATTTTTGTAATCAGAATTGTTGGATTTTTGTAGGGTTTTCTGGGTTGCAGAAAGTAATCTCTCCTGTCCTTTCCTATTTAGTCAGCTTGTGGCCCCAGCGTTTGCTCAATCTGTTTTCGGCCTGCGTTTGTGTTTTCATCTTGTCTAACCGCCATTATATGTTTGGGGGCTGCCTATTCCTTTGGGGCTCTACTCCGGGGCAGTTAGCTTTCCTGTTTCTATCTTTAGGTATAGCTAGCACTCAGGCTGTGACGAGGCGTCTAGGATCAACGTAGGAACGCTCCACGGCTACCTCTAATTGTGTGGTTAGTTCAGGTTTCTGCAACCCATTAGTTACCAACATCTCAGGTGTTCGGCTGCCCTGCTGTTGTTCCTGTCCTCCTCAGCTACCGCACATAACAGGTAAGGACACAGACTTTCACTAAACACATCAGACAAATCAGTCAAAAATTCAGGGACATCCTGAGACTGGGCAGAGGCAGAAAAAACAGGAGTGTCAGCATTAACACATTGGCAGCCCCAACTGGTCACAGACACAGATTTCCAATCCAAAACAGGATTATGAATCTGTAACCAACGGAAACCCAGTACACTAATGTCATGCAGATTATGCAACACCAGAAATTTGCAACTCTCCTGATGACCTGGTTCAACCCTCATTATCACCTGAGTAGAAAATTGGGGTTTATTCTCCGCCAAAGGGGTAGAATCAATGCCCAGTAGGGGAATAGACTTCCGCAGGGTTATCATGGGAAAGCCACAACGTTTGGCAAAGTCAAAATCCATCAGGTTAATAGCTGCTCCTGAATCAACAAAAGCCTGAGCCGAAAATGTGGACATGGAGCAAATCAGGGTAACAGTCAACAGAAATTTAGTCTGAACACTACCCAAGACAACTGAGCGCGCAAAATGTCTTCCCCGCTTAGGGCAGACTGAAATAGCATGAGAGGCGTCACCACAGTAGAAACATAACCCATTGCGCTTTCGAAACTCATGAGGCTGTGCCCCAGAAGTCACTGCATCACACTGCATGGGTTCAGGAGCTGACTCACAAGGCAACACTATCTCACGCATACCTCTGCGCTCACGCAAACGTGTCAATTTGAATAGCCAAAGACATAGAATCATTGAGACCAGAGGGAACAGGGAATCCCACCATAACATCCTTTACATTCTCTGACAGACCCTTCCGAAAAAGGGCTGCCAAAGCATCATCATTCCATTTGGTTAGGACTGCCCATTTTCAAAATTTCTGACAGCACAGTTCAGCGGCTTCACAGCCCTGACTTAATGCCAACAAGGTTTTTTCAGCTTGATCAGTGACATTAGGTTCATCGTACAACAACCCCAGAGCCTGAAAACATACATCAACATCATTCAAAACAGGATCCCCAGGTGTCAGGGAAAAAGCCCAATCATGAGGATCGCCGCGCAGGAGAGAGATGACAATTTGAACCTGCTGTGCTGCGTTCCCTGAGGACTTAGGCTTTAAGGCAAAAAACAACTTACAGTTATTTTTGAAATTCAAAAATTTAGCCCGATCCCCCAAAAACAAATCTGGCATGGGGATCTGTTGTGAATGGACTTGAAATGAGTTCTGAGCAGAGGCTCCCTCTGGTGGTTACAAGCGGTACTGGACTGTCCAGTGAAGATTGTGAGGATTGGGAATCAGGTGTTACTGACTGGTCTTATTTAAGGGAGTCGCCTTCCCATCAGGGTTGCCGGTGATCAATTGTTCTGGTCTCAATCCTTGATTCCTGTTTCCTTTGTAGCCTGCTGTGTCATGTCTGCATCTCCTGCTAACAGATAAGACTTTTTCTTCTTTTTGTTTTTTGTGCTTGATTTTTGCATTTTGTCCTGCACTTCTGTGGGGGCCTTCAGGGTCCCCTCCGGGGGCTTTTGCCTCTCAGTTCAGTTCAGCCACTGATGTTTGTACATTTGCTTTTTCCAGTTTTTTCAGTGGCTGCAGTTTTGATTTTGTTACACCAGAGAACTAATTTAGGTGGTAGAGGTCGTGTGATCTCAGGTGTTTTTGAAATTAGTAGAGTTGGTGCTTTTCAGGGTTTTTTGGGATTGCAGTAAGTGCCCTTCCTATCCTTTTCTATTTAGATAGTTTGGGCCCCAACGTTTGCTCTTACTATTTTCTGTCTGTGTCAGTATTTCTTCTTGTCTAACCGCCATTACATGTTTGGGGGCTTTCTACGTTCTTTGGGGATCTGCTCCGGGGCAGATAGCTTTCCTCTTTCTATCTTTAGGTATAGTTAGTTTCTCAGGCTGTGACGAGGCGTCTAGGACCAACGTAGGAACGCTCCACGGCTGCCTCTAGTTGTGGTGGTTAGTCAGGGTACTGCAATCTCATAGATTCCAACTGCTCTGGTGTATTGCCTTTTTTACCTGCACTCCTCAGCTACCAAATCATAACAGGGATCCTAGGTTCCACAACCGGCAACCTAACAAGATAGGTAGCAATACTCTGAACCTCAGTGGCAAGCTGCTCCACACAGCCAGACAGCTGTGCAAACCCATTGAAAGAAAAAAAATCCTCCTCAGCACCCAGAGAGAAAGAGGGGGGAAAAAAAAAAAATCTCTGACAACTTTTTTCTTTCCACACTATTTTTCCCTTCTGTGAGTACCATATAATTTTAGTTTTGAGCCGGTGATACTGTTATGTTTAGGTAGCTGAGGAGAAATAGCAAAAATGGTAATACACCAGAGAGGCTGGAACCTATTGGATTGCAGTAACCTGAACTAACCACACAACTAGAGGTAGCCGTGGAGCGTTCCTACGTTGATCCTAGACGACTTGTCACAGCCTGAGAGATAACTACACCTAAAGGCAGAAAGATGAAAGCTATCTGCCCCGGAGCAGATCCCCAAAGAAAATAGGAAGCCCCCAAACATGTAATGGCGGTTAGACAAGAAGAAAGCACGGACACAGACCGAAAATAGAATGAGCAAACGCTGGGGCCCAATCTGTCTAGACAGAAAAGTACAGGAAAGAATTCTGACTGCAATAAAAAAAAAAACTAAAAAATACCAACACTTCTGATTGCCAAAAAACCTGAGATCACACGATCTCATCCACCTAAATCAGATCTCTGGTGTAACAAAACCAAGCCGCAGCCACTGAAAAAACAGGAAAAAGCAAATGAACAAATAACAGTGGCTACAGATAAACTGAGAGGAGCACAGGCCCCAGGAGGGGACCCGGCTGAACTCCAAAAGTGCAGAAAACTATGCAAAAAGCAAGCACAAAAAGAAAAGCAAAAATATCTAATCTGAAAGCAGCAGACACAGGTAAGACTCCAGCAAACTTCCAAATGAACCAGGAACCACAATTGAGACAAGAACAATTGATCACCGGCAACCATCATGGGAGGGAACTTCCCTTATATCAGTCCAGTCAGTGATCCCAGATTGCCATTCCTCGCTGGAAGGTTCAGTACTGTCTGTAACCACCAGAGGGAGCCTCTGCTCAGAAACCATCTCTAGCACATTCACAACAGCCTCCTATCCATCACTAGAGATCCACGTGACATCACTGAGAATGCCTCCTATCCATCACCAGAGATCAGTGGTGACATCACTGAGAATGTCTCCTATCCATCACTAGAGATCAGTGGTGACATCACTGAGAATGCCTCCTATCCATCACTAGAGATCAGCGGTGACATCACTGAGAATGTCTCCTATCCATCACCAGAGATCAGTGGTGACATCACTGAGAATGTCTCCTATCCATCACTAGAGATCAGTGGTGACATCACTGAGAATGCCTCCTATCCATTACTAGAGATCAGCGGTGACATCACTGAGAATGTCTCCTATCCATCACTAGAGATCAGAGGTGACATCACTGAGAATGCCTCCTATCCATCACTAGAGATCAGGGTGACATCACTGAGAATGCCTCCTATCCATCACTAGAGATCAGAGGTGACATCACTGAGAATGCCTCCTATCCATCACTAGAGATCAGCGGTGACATCACTGAGAATGTCTCCTATCCATCACTAGAGATCAGCGGTGACATCACTGAGAATGCCTCCTATCCATCACTAGAGATCAGTGGTGACATCACTGAGAATGCCTCCTATCCATCACCAGAGATCAGCGGTGACATCACTGAGAATGCCTCCTATCCATCACCAGAGATCAGAGGTGACATCACTGAGAATGCTCCTATCCATCACTAGCGATCAGTGGTGACATCACTGAGAATGTCTCCTATCCATCACAGAGATCAGGGTGACATCACTGAGAATGCCTCCTATCCATCACTAGAGATCAGAGGTGACATCACTGAGAATGCCTCCTATCCATCACCAGAGATCAGCGGTGATATAACTGAGAATGTCTCCTATCCATCACCAGAGATCAGCGGTGACATCACTGAGAATGCCTCCTATCCATCACTGAGAATGGAATTAATGCACAAAGCTCCAGGAGGAATAGCAGCTCTGGAGCACAAGCTTCTGCTCTAATAATTAAAATATTGATTATAGCAGTGGGATATCCATGATGTGTCCTACTGTAAGTATTTAGCATATAGAGGAATCTTGCAGGAGGGGATAAAGGATAGGGGAATCTCCTGGTGCAGTCTCGTATGTGTCAGGTGCCCTTTAAGATGAAAGTTTCCCTCCATGTCTGCAGGATGGCTGTGGGTGAGATCTGAGCATGTGTCAGGAGCTGCTGACTGCTTGGCTCTGCAGCTGGGCACACAGTTCTTCTGCTGAAATGTGCTGATTTCCTCTATTTCTGAGTCATCCGTCTTATTTGCTATTAACCCTATACAGAGGGGAACGCTGACAACTGAGGAGCTTTGTGCATGGCCTGTGTGTGGAGACCCTATTGCCTTGCTGTGCCCCCCAAACATGTAAACTTACATTGTAGCATATTTGCAATATAATATTTACATTTATTTATTAATGTTATTGTGAATTGTTTTACAGACTAAACTCATTGATATTCCCGTTCCTCAGATGATGTGCTGGACGCCATCTGCAGACGTGTCGTATGTGCATCGTTTGTGCTGACGTTATGTATTTCAGGATTATATGATATCCTATATATGGAGGTGACCCGAGATGTGGGGATCATAATATATGGCAGTGTGTTATGGTCAGATTCATCTATGGCTTATACAAAGATGTAATGTCCAGAGTCCGATCTTATGGTCCAAGAGATGAAGTTCTGGTCTGGTCCCCGAAGCATACCGTGATGTCTTCTTCTACGCTCATAAACATGTCTCACGTATATATAACCACATACAGTTTTCTTGCATAGTCATCCTCCATGTGGTTACAGGAGAAGCAGGGAATGGAGTTTCGCCAACTGTACTGTGGAGAAGAATGTGCACAAAGACGACCACAATCCTCCCGGGGACTGTGGGAAAAATTATTGAAAAGATGGCAACATACAGTTAGGTCCATAAATATTTGGACAGAGACAACATTTATCTAATTTTGGTTCTAGACATTACCACAATGAATTTGAAACAAAACAAATCAGATGCAGTTGAAGTTCAGACTTTCAGCTTTCATTTGAGGGTATCCACATTAAAATTGGATGAAGGGTTTAGGAGTTTCAGCTCCTTAACATGTGCCACCCTGTTTTTAAAGGGACCAAAAGTAATTGGACAAATGACTCCAAGGCTATTTCATGGACAGGTGTGGGCAATCCCTTTGTTATGTCATTCTCAATTAAGCAGATGAAAGGGCGGGTTGATTTGAGGTGTGGTGTTTGCATTTGGAAGGTTTTGCTGTGAAGGAAACATGCGTCACAGGAGCTCTCCATGCAGGTGAAACAAGCCATCCTTAAGCTGCAAAAAACAGAAAAAACCCATCCAAGAAATTGCTACAACATTAGAAGTGGCAAAATCTACAATTTGGTACATCCTGAGAAAGAAAGAAAGCACTGGTGAACTCATCAATCCAAAAAGACCTGGGGCCCACGGAAGACAACAGTGGTGGATGATCGCCGCATACTTTCTTTGGTGAAGAAGAACCCGTTCACAACATCAACTGAAGTCCAGAACACTCTCAGTGAAGTAGGTGTATCTGTCTCTAAGTCAACAGTAAAGAGAAGACTCCATGAAAGTAAATACAAAGGGTTCACATCTAGATGCAAACCATTCATCAATTCCAAAAATAGACAGGCCAGAGTTAAATTTGCTGAAAAACACCTCCAGAAGCCAGCTCAGTTCTGGAAAAGTATTCATATGGACAGATGAGACAAAGATCAACCTGTACCAGAATGATGGGAAGCCAAAAGTTTGGAGAAGAAAGGGAACGGCACATGATCCAAGGCACACCACATCCTCTGTAAAACATGGTGGAGGCAACGTGATGGCATGGCCATGCATGGCTTTCAATGGCACTGGGTCACTTGTGTTTATTGATGAATAACAGCAGACAAGAGTAGCCGGATGAATTCTGAAGTGTACCGGGATATACTTTCAGCCCAGATTCAGCCAAATGCTGCAAACTTGATTGGAGGCGCTTCATAGTACAGATGGATAATGACCCCAAGCATACAGCCAAAGCTACACAGGAGTTCATGAGTGCAAAAAAGTGGAACATTCTTCAATGGCCAAGTCAATCACCAGATCTTAACCCAATTGAGCATGATTTCACTTGCTGAAATCCAGACTTAAGAGGGAAAGACCCACAAACAAGCAAGACCTGAAGGCTGCGGCTGTAAAGGCCTGGCAAAGCATTAAGAAGGAGGAAACCCAGCGTTTGGTGATGTCCATGGGTTCCAGACTTAAGGCAGTGATTGCCTCCAAAGGATTCGCCACAAAATTTTGAAAATAAAAATATTTTGTTTGGGTTATGTTTATTTGTCCAATTACTTTTGACCTCCTAAAATGTGGAGTGTTTGTAAAGAAATGTGTAAATTCCTACATTTTCTAACACATATTTTTGTTCAACCCTTCAAATTAAACGTTACAATCTGCACTTGAATTCTGTTGTAGAGGTTTCATTTCAAATCCAATGTGGTGGCATGCAGAGCCCAACTCGCGAAAATTGTGTCACTGTCCAAATATTTCTGGCCCTGACTGTAGAAGGTTCAGGAGCTCCGGTATCTCAAACATCACAGATGTATCTCAGAAATGTGCTGGCAGTGGGTTGTAGGTCTTTGTACAGATGTAGGTTTACTGGTGGCATCTGAAGGCTTTATTCATGGAGGACAATCCGATGTGTTAGTGTAAGGAGGACCAGAGTATGGGGGAAGGAATCATGGAGATGAATAAGAAGTGAGCAGATGTGAAAAGAGAAAAACATAAAAAAGGAGATCTTTCAAAGACCGGTGACTACATATATGATACATATATGGGGACAAACCACCATGAACCCCAGATCTTCTGTGGATGAGGCTTATGCATATCCTTCTGTCTCTTCATGTGATCCCAGACAGATGGGATGATGTGAGATCTATAGGGCCAAATCGTCACCCCTGGACTTCTCGTTCTTAATGACATTGGCTGGATGT
>JARQOD010001449.1:0-56200 GCA_033576555.1 Oophaga sylvatica | reverse complement strand
GGGGGATTTCCAGCCAGGGACCCAAAATCCTTTTTTGTTCCCTGAGCCTTTTGTTACACCTTTGCTTTATGGCAAGGTGCTCCATCAGCTGGAAAAGGCATTTTTTGATCGCCAAACTGCTTTTGGGAGGGTTGGAGAAGTTGCTTTTTGGGGGACATTCTGGTACCTTTTTTTTATTCATGCTGTGTTTTTGGGAAAGACTGGGGGAGAGAGCCGATTCCCTGGCGAGAAGCAACCCCACACATAAATGTTTCGGGAGCTTAAATTTGGGCATGAACAAGACGGGGAGCCTCCCCTTTGCTTCTCCGAATGAGGGTTTTCCCTGATGTCCCAAACAATCGAAAAGGGATTCATCAAGAAAAAAACTTTACCCCATCCTCAGCATCCACTGCCTGTACCTTTTTGCGAATATCATCTGTCCATGATGTTTTTTTGAGAGAAGTGGCTTCTTTGCTGCCCCCTTGAGACCGGGCCTTGCTCCAAGATCTAACGCCTCACAGTGCGTGCAGATGCACTCACACCCCTCTGCCTTTCCTGAAAAGCTCTCCCTGCTGGAGCCCGATCCACAGTGAAACCTTTTAAGAACGCCGGGGCGCTTGCGGGTTCTTTTGGGCGCCCTGGACCCCTTTTTGGCAACAATGGAACCTCTCCTTAAAGTTTTTGATGATGCATAATGTTGACTAGGTGCAATCTTTCTAGCTCGAAACTTCCCTTTAGGGGCCATTTTTGTGCATTGCAATGAGACTGCATGTTTTTCTTGAATAACCAGGGTTAACAGAAGAGAAACAAATGCCAAGCCCCAGCCCCCTTTTAAAGTGTCCAGGGGGTGTCATTCTTACTTAATCTTGACAATTATCTCCAGCCTGCCTCACAACACCCACACCGGTTAAGGAGCAATCCTGAAAAGAGGGCTGGGCCTTTTAAGGGAGGGCGCAAGATGTTGAAATTGTTTTTGGGGGGAAAATTCATTTTCTAGCCAAAATTTACTTTGCAAATAATTGCTGTTTAACTGATCATTTTTAACATTTTGGAGTTAACAAATTGCCCTTAGAAAAATGAAGCATAACTTTGTAAAAATTTAAAATTTGTGTCATTTTTCCAAAACTTTTGTTTATATTATGTTATGTTTTATTTATATGAACAGTCATCCCCAAAAGTTTTGAAAATGACACAAATAAATTTTTACAAAGTCACTGTTTCACTTTTTTATAATGGCAATTTGAATATATTCCAAATGTTATAAAGATATCAGCTTAACAAATTACTTGAAAAGTCAATATTTGGCTAGAAAAATAATTTTTT
Source organism: Oophaga sylvatica (assembly GCA_033576555.1). Classification (NCBI taxonomy): domain Eukaryota; kingdom Metazoa; phylum Chordata; class Amphibia; order Anura; family Dendrobatidae; genus Oophaga; species Oophaga sylvatica. Next base: position 54,898 of record JARQOD010001449.1, on the reverse strand, counting down.
CCCCCAAAACACTTTTCAACATCATTGCAGCCCCCCAAAAAAGGGACCAAAAACCCTCTTCTTGATTGCCCTTTAAACACGGGGGGGGGTTTTTGATGGGGACATGGCTGGAATCAATCTTTCTGATTAATAAGAAGACCCCACGGGACCTTTAAAAGGGGGCGGGGGCCGGGCATCATTTTTTTTTTCTTTTAAACCCGGGGGTTTAAACTCTAAAGAAAACACTGCATATCATTCAATGCAAAAAAATTGGCCTAACGGGGAAAGTATGCACAAAAAATTTTTGCCCTAAAAAACAATCTATCGCATCAAAAGGGAATTTCAAGGAAGAGGTTCCATTTTTTCCCAAAAAAAAGGCCCCAAAGGGCCCCAAAAGAAAGCCAAAACCCGGGACCGTCTCTTAAAATTTTTCACCCCGGGATCGGGCTACCCGTGCAAGCTTGCTAGGAATGGCGGGGGGGCGGGTGTGAGTGCATCTGCACGACTGTGGGGGGAACTCTTGGGGGAAAGGCCTGGCTAAAGGGGGCACAAAGAACCACTTCTCTCCAGAAAAAACATGGGGGCAACTAAATATCTAAAAAGGGTACAGGCGGGGGACGCGGGGACTGGGGTAAAGTTTTTTCTCTGTTTAACCCCCTTTTTCCCGATTTTTTGGGGGCATCAGAAAACCCCCTCATTCGAGAAACAAGGGAGCGCTACCCCGCTGGAAGGTTGTTCGGGGGGGGGGGTTCCCGGGGGGGGGGGAACCTCCCAATTTTTAAAAAAAAAAAAAAAAAAAGGGTAAAAATGTTAAAGGGGAATTTAATAAGAGATTGGGATTAAAATGTTTTGTTGAGGGGAGAAATTTGGATAAAGAAAGGGGGATAAAAAAAGGGGTTAGGAAAAAAAAAGGGGAATTTTTTGGGTAGGGGGAAATAATTTTTAACCCTTGAAACTTGGGTAAAACATAAAACGGGTGAAAAAAAAAAACCCAAAAAATTTTGAAAAAATAAAGCATTATTTGCAAGAATGGACTGCTATCTCGGTTTTGGGGCCCCAGAATTTATTAGAGCATCCCCGGAAATTAAAGGGCCCCCGAAAAAGGGGGCAACACTGCAAAATTGACTTGCTGCTTTTAAATTTTTTAAACTGTAAAATAAGCTTTTTTAAACCAAAATTAAAAATTTTTAAAATTTTTTCTGTGATAAAAAAAAATCGCCCCAAACACACATAAAACCCAAAAAGGGAAGCGGGATCATGAAAAATATATATTTTTTGTCTTCTCAAAACTTTTGCCATGATTTATGTTATGTTTTTAAAGTTAAATTTCCCTTTTATGTTGTGTATGTAATTATGTTTTTTTTTTGCATTCAACACTTTCCCCCGGGGATGAGGACTACTACGCCCCAAATTTTTGGCAAATGTGTCACCACTGACAGGTACGGGCATAGCCAATGGGACTTGTATCCCATCCCCGATCCCGGCATACACACACACAAACCCGGGGGGGCACCGCTCACCAAAATGGCGGGGATTTGAATGAAAAAAAGGCCCGCAAGCGAAAACCCAACCCCGACTTTTGGGGGTCGGGGCGCCGAGCGTTCGGCCGACGCCGCTAGGGGGTTTTTTTTTTTTATGAAACCTGCTTTTTGAAAGCGGGGATTTTTGAAAATAACGACCTGTTTTGTCACTCTAATCGGGGTGTTAAAAAGATTTAGGGGGTTTTGGGGCCCTGTTTTGAAGTAGCAGCGTTTTGGATGCACAATTTTTTGCATCCAAAGAGCGCCCCTCCCGTAACAGGGGGAAACCGCATTGTTTTTTTGAATCATGGGATTTAAATATTCAAAAAAACCCGTTTTTCAATTTCGAGACTATGGGATCCAGAAGAGAAATTAACAAACGCGGGCCTGAAAGACCCCTTTCCACATTCGACTATGCACCATAAGGGCATGAATTTTTTACAAAACCCCCCCACAAACGTCACAGCTGGGGCCCCTGCGGGGTTTTACGCTGCATAAATACACAGCGCAAAACCCCCCCGCATTGCTATCAGGGGGACAACCCAAAATCGGGGTAAGGGGCCCAAAAAAAGAGCAAAGTGAAAAAGTCCAATCACTTCATCAAAAGGGGAATTTTGGGGGAAGGAAATGAACATTTCAAGGGAAAAAAAATTTTAAAAAACCCCGGAATCAGGTGACACACTGAAAGTCTCCTATCCATCACCAAAAATCACGGGGACATCACTGAAAATGCCTCCCATCCAAAACCAAATCAGGGGGAAAAACACTGAAAGCCCCTATCCAAAACTAAATCAAGTGACACACTGGAAAGCCTCCTATCCCCACTAAATCAAGTGACATCACTGAAAGCCTCCTATCCACACTGAGATCAGGGGGACAAAAAAATGGGAAAATCTCCTACCACACTAGAGATCAGTGGGTGACATCACGGGGAAAAAATTCCTATCCATCACTAGAGATCAAGGGGGGATCACGAAATTTTCCATCCATTTACTAAATCAGAGGGGGACATCACTTAGAAACTTCCTTCCCCCCCCCAGAGAACAGAGGGGGATCATGAGAATGCCCCCAAACCATCCCCATAGACACGGACATCCTGGAAGCCTCCCCCTTTTGTTTTAGGTAGCGAAAAGGGGGAAAAGCAAAAACATAATTTCACCAAGAGGGGGGGGAAACCCCCTTGGGGGGCAGTAACCTGGGAACTAACCACACAACTAAGTAGCCCCGGGGGCTTTTCCAAATTATCCAACACCTCATCACAGCCCCGAAATAACTACACCAAAGGGGAAAAGTGAAAGCTACCCCCGGGGCATCCCCAAAGAAAAATTGGGGAACCCCAAACAGTAATGGGGGGTTTGACAAAAAAAAGCACTTTCGCCAGAAAATAAAAGGGCAAACCGGGGGGCCCCAAACTTTTTAAAAAGAAAATACGGGGAAAAAATTCGACGCAATGCAAAAAAACCCCAAAAAATACCAACATTTTTGTTCCCAAAAAAAACCCGAGAAAACCCCTCTCATCCCCCCCCAAAAAAATCCGGGTAACAAAACCAAGCCGCAAACCCGAAAAAACAAAAAAAAACAAATGAAAAAAAAACAGGGGCTACAGATAAACGAGAGGAGCACAGGCCCCAGGAGGGGCCCCCGGCTGAACCCAAAAAAAGTGCAAAAACAACCCAAAAAAAAAAAGCACAAAAAGAAAGAAAAAATATCTTATCTGAAAGCAGCAGACGCAGGAAAGATCCAAAAACCCTCCAAATGGAGGGGGAACCACAATTGAGACAAGAAAAAATGATCCCCGGGAAACCCCCTGGGGGGGGGGAAACCCCTCCCTTAATCATCCAGTCAGGATTCCAGTTTTCCCTTTTCCCCGCGGGAAGGGTTTCAAACGTCTGTAACCACCAAGGGAGCCTCTCTCAGAAACCCTCTAGCCCCATTCACAAAAAACCCCCCCCCCCCCTTTAGGAGGGGGCCAAACCCTCACTTGGAAACCCGGGGGCGATCAGGAGGGGTTTAAAAAGGGACGAACAGTCCTAGAAATGGGGCCCCAAGAAACCCACCCAAAAAATTTTCCCCTAAAAAAATAACGCTCCATTTAAAACCAAAAACCCTGGATTTCCCCCAAAAAAATGAAACCAATATTTTCTAAACCCATACTCCCAGATTGCCCTCAACCAAACAGGGCGGGGGGGCAACCTGGGAAAACCCTGGCCGACAAACCTCTTCAAAAAGGGGCTTGGGAAACCCTTTTTTGGATAAAATTTTCCCCCCGGGAAAAGCAAAGGGAAAAACGGGTTTTTAAAAATCCCCACCCTTATAAGGTCCAAAAAACCCCGGGGTTAAATTTTGGGGAAAAACAACCCCATGGGGGTATTTTTTTGAGAAAACCCCAAAACCCAAGCCCCCCCCCTTTTAAACCCCGGGCCCCTAGCCCCTATGTCTTTTGGGAAACCCCCTGCCTTTTTCCTTTAAGAGAGAAAACCCTCTCCACTACCGGGGCCCAAACCCTGCTGCCTCGCTCCCAACAGAGCAACCCCCACAGACAAAGCCCTCCCCCCTGTTTTTGAAGAAAATCGAGGTAAACCCAAATTTTAAAAAATGGGACACCCAAGGTGGCAGAGCTCCCTATTTTTTAAGACAAACCACCCCAAAAGGGAAAAAAAGACAAAAGTCTTTTTGACCCCCAAAAAAAAAAAACCCCCCAAAAAGCTCCAGTCGGTTTTTCCCGGGGTTTGTCCTTTTGGCGGGGGTAAAAACGCAGAAAAAAAAGAAAATTTTAACACCAATTTTTGAACAAAACCCCCCAAAAAGGGAAAAAAAGGGGGCCCCCTTTTTAAACCCAAAAATTTCTGGGGGAATGCCATGAAACCCCAACCTTCTGAAGGAACAAAGGCCCCAAAATCGGGGGGGAAGGTAACTTTGGTAATGGCACAAAATGAAATCATCTGGAAAACCTATCATAGTTTTTAAACCCCCAAAAAGGGCTTTTACTGAGAGACAGGGGGGGGGAAAAAAAATCCATAAGAAATGGGTCCAGGGCCTCTTGGGCAGGGGAAGGGGATTAACAAACCATAAGCGAGAAAGTCCCACAGACGGGCAAAAACCCCCCAAAGTCACAAAAAAAGGGGCCCCCAAAAAGGGGCGACTCACCAACCCTCTGGTCCCCAAAAATCCCGGGGGACCACCCAAAAGCGGAAAAATAAAACTCAGCATCACACCTTCTTCCCTGGTCGGGGGCCAAAAAATTTCCCCCAAAAGGCACGCCGGGGTTATCCCCTGAGAGCCTTCCAAAAGCCATCTAAAATTTGGGGGAAGGGGGGGGAAAGTCTACACCCTTTTTCCAAAAAAACACGGGGCAGAAACTCAGGAAAACCCAAAAAAACTCCTCGAGAGAGCACCGCCTTAACATCTAGTGCCAGGAAGAAAAAAACCACAAAATTAAAACTTTGGAAAAACAAGGCCCACCTGGCCTGTCAAAGGTTTAAGTTTTTTGGGGCTTTCGAGATAAACCAGGTTTTAGGTCCGTGAGGACCGCCACCGATGTTTGGCTCCTTCCCCCCCAAATGTCCCACTCTTCAAGGCCCCCCTTCAGGGGCCCAAAAACTCCCGATTCCCACCAAAATTTTTTTCATTTTGGGGAAATTTTAGAGAGAAAAAGGCAAAAGGGGGACTCTAAAGGGGCTCGGGGCCCTTTTGGGGGCAAAAGGGGACCTCCCCCAAAATTTTAAAAAATCAACCTCCACCTGAAACGGAGGAAAAAAACACTTTTTGTAGAAAAAACAAAGTAATCTCTGCTTTTAAATTCCTGAAATCAGAAACTCCCCCCAAGGCCCAAAATTTACCACATCAAACCCCTTTTTGGGGCAAATCATTTAAGGGGTTTTAAAAAAATCCCGGGGAAAAATTTCCAAAAAATTACGAAAAAAATTGGGAAAAAACCCCAAAAAATTGAAGAGCCTTTTAAAAAAGTATTAACCCAACACAGATGGGGTTAACCTTGACCGGGTCCCCTTTCAATAACAAGGGGGACAAAGAATCCAAAAATTTAAACCCTTTTTTACGCCAAAAAGACACTTTGCCCCTTTTTTAAAACAGTGGGATTCCCTCAAAATCGGGGAAAACAGTCCGAACATTTTCAGATAAGCCCATCTTTGGGAAAAAACAAAATATCATCCAAAAAAACAATCAGAAATTTATCCCAAACCCCCAAAAAAAAAGGGTAACAGATATTGAATTTCACAGTGATCTTTTTTAGGGGGGGATAACCAAAAACGCCTCAATAAACCACCCTTTTTTGCCACAAAGAAAAAAACGGCCCCCCCGGGTGAAAGGGGGGGCCGAATGACCTTTTCCAAAACTCCTTTTATAAGATCGCATACCCTCGTTTCAGTACGGGATAAGTTAAAAGCCCCCCCTTTGGAAAAATTTTCCCCCAGGCACTAACCCCAAAATAGCCAATCGTAGCTTCGGGAGGGGTGGGTTTTGTGAATGACAACTCCCGGGGGTTTTAAAGGGACCCTCTTTGGGGGCCACTTTTTTGGGGTTAAACCCCAACTCAAAAAGGTTTTTCCCCAAGTTTTTGGGGGTTTTTGCCAATTTTTACCCGAAATTTTCCTTTGGGGAAATTTTTTCCTATTTTTAAAACCCAAATTGACTTTTTAAAAAAAAAGGGTTCTGTTTGGGAAAAATTGGGCCCCAGGCAGTTTCTGCGTTTCGGGTTTTTAAAAAAAAAGGATTCACCTGCCCTGCTAGGGCACCGATTTTCCCCCCCCGGGGTTTCGGGGGAGGTTGATCCCTTAAAAAATTTTGGGGGGGGGCAGTCCTCGAAATTTTTCCCCCAAAACTGAACGAAATGAGGGGGGAATCGGAGTTATTGGCCATGAAGGGGGGCCCTTTTAAAGTGAGACTTGGGGGGGGAAGGGGGCCCAAAAAATAAATGGTGGCCTCACAAACCAAAAACCGGGTTTTAAAATCTCAAATCACCACAACAAAAAAGGGCCCGGGGGGCCCCCTTTTTTTTCCCAAAATTTTTAAATTTTTTTGGGGGGTTTTTTTTTTTTAGGCACAAAAAATTTAAGGCGATCCCCTCGGGGGGTTTTTTTTGGGGTTTTTCCCCGGTTATCTGATCCCTCTGTTTTTTTAAAAAGGGGGGAGTACTTTCCGCCTTCTCCCCAATTTGAACGGGCCAAGGGTGCCCAGGGGAAAAACCTGAGCGCTGCCCGGGGGAAATTTTTTTGCCCCAGACCAGGGAAGAAAGTGTTTTTTTTTCTGAAAATTAAATTGTTCCGTTTTGGGCTGGTCACCCCAGGATTTTTGGTACCAGATACTTGGTGTTTTCGGTCCTTTTGGGTGGCCTACTTTGTCTCGTGCCCTTCCCCGGACTTTGTGCAGTCCGGGGGGACTTGCTCCCCCTTCCCCCCCTTTTGCTCTCCTTTATGGTTTTTTTGATGCCATTACCGTTCCCCAAGGGGCCCAAAGAACCCATATCTCAAAGGAAATTTTTTTCCCGACCTCCCTGTCTCCAAAAAATGCCCGTTTTTCTGGGTAATCTGTATAGGTTTTCCAAGTGATACATTTTTGTGCCATTACCTAAGTTGCCTTTCCCCCTCCGAGTTGGTGCCCCTTTTTTCCTTCAGCACGTGGTTTTGTTGCAGGGGGTTCCGGAAACAATTTTGTCTGACAAAAGGATTTCCCTTTGTGTCCAATTTTGGGGGACATTTTGTTTTTAAACTTTGGGGTTCAATTATCTTTCTCCTCTGCATTTCATCCTCAGACCAATGGACAAACCGAGAGAACAAACCAACCTTGGAGACTTTTTTTGAATGTTTTTTTCGCTGACAAGATGACTGGGGCCCCCTTTTTTGCCTTCGGCTGAGTTTGCTCTTAATAATAGGCTACTCTGGGCCCCCTTTTATGTCTCCTTTTTTTGAAAATTTTGGGGTTTTACCCCCGATTTTTTTGGGGGAGGGGGAGGCTTCTGTCGTCCGGGGGTTTTTGGGCTCTGTTGGGAGCCAAAAGCAGCAGATTTGGACCGGGGAGTGGAGAGGTTTTTCCTCTCTCAAGAGAAGGCCCCCGGGGGGTTTCCAACCCATAGGACTGATGGGCCTCGTTTAAAGGGGGACTTTGGGTTTTGGGTTTTCCTTAAGAAATAATCCAATAGGGTTCATCTCCAAAGTTTAAGCCTAAGGGTTTATTGGACCTTAAAAATCATGGAGATTCCTTTAAACCGGTTTCCCTTTTCCCTTTGATTCTTCCAGGGGGATTTAAGGGTCCAAAAAACGTGTTCCACAAGTCCTTATTAAGAGGTTTGTCAGCCAGTGGTTCCCCCCGGCTGCGCCTCCGACCCTGTTTTGGTTTAGGGCAATCTGGAAATGTGGTTAGAAAATATTGGGGTTCTCGGTTTTTTTGACGGAAACTCCATATTTGGGTTTAAATGGAAGGTTATGGGCAGGAGGACAATTCTTGGGTTTTTGCTTCGGGCAACCATGCTAGGAGCCTTTACCTGCCTTTTCACCCAGCCATCCTGATCGGCCTGGTTCACAATGAGGGTTCTGTGCCCCCCCCCCCAAGGGGGGTACTTTTTTGTGAATGAGCAAGGCTCCCCTGGTGGGTTTCAACAGTACTAACCTTCCAGAAGGAAAGGCAACTGGGGTCACGGACGGGCTGATATAAGGGAGTTTCCTCCCAGAGGGCCCCGGGGTTTTCAATTGTTCGGTCTCCTTTTTTGGTTCCTGGTTCTTTTGGGAATTTTTTTGGGTTTTGGGGGCATTTTTTTTCCCCCTAAGAAATTTTTTGCTTTTCTTTTTTTGCTTGCTATTTGCATTTTTTTTCTGCACATTTGTGGGGGAAACCAGGGCCCCTCCTGGGGCCTGAGCCCTCACAGTTTTTCTACCACTGGTTTTTTTTTTCATTTCTTTTTTAGCGCCTGCAGCTTGGTTTTGTTCACACTGAGATCTGATTTAGTGGGGGGCGAATCGGTGATCTCGTATTTTTGTAATCAGAATTGTTGGATTTTTGAGGGTTTTCTGGGGTTTAAAAAAGTAATCTCCCTGTCCTTTCCTATTTAGCCCCTTGTGGCCCCAGCGTTTTCTCCCAAACTTTTTCGGCCTGCGTTTGTGTTTTTCACTTTTCCCCCCCCCATTAAATGTTTTTGGGGTTTCCCCATTCCTTTGGGGGCTCTACTCCGGGGAAATTACTTTCCTGTTTCTATCTTTAGGGGGACTAGCACTCCCCTGTGACACTCTGGATCAACGTAAAAGGGAACCCCCCCCGGGTACCTCTAATGTGTTGGGTTTGTTCAGGGTTTCTGCAACCCATTATTACCAAAATCTCAGGTGTTCGGGCTGCCCTGCTGTTGTTCCTGTCCCCCCTCAGCTACCCCCCAAAACAGTAAGGACACAAAACTTTCACTAAACACATCAGACAAATCAGTAAAAAAAATTTTTCGGGGACTTCCTGAGACTGGGCAGAGGCAGAAAAAAACAGGATGCCCAGCATTAAAAAAATTGGCAGCCCCAACTGGTCACAGACAAAATTTTCCCAAAACCAAAACGGATTATAAAACTGAAACCCCAAGGGAAAACCCCATACCCCTAATTCATGCAGATTATGCAACACCAAAATTTCCCAACTCTCCTAAAGACCGGGGTTTAACCCTCTTTAAACACCTGATAAAAAATTTGGGGTTTTTAATTCTCCCCAAAAGGGGGTAAATAAAATGCCCAGTGGGGGAATAAAAATTCCGCAGGGTTATAAAGGGGAAAAAACCACTTTGGCAAAGTCAAAATCCATCATTAATAGCTGCCCTGAATAAACAAAAGCCTGAGCCGAAAATGGGCCCAGGGAGAAAAATAAAGGGTAAAAACAACAGAAATTTAGTCTAAACCCCCACACCCAAGACAACTAGCGCGCAAAATGTCTCCCCGCTTAGGGCAACTAAATAGCATGAGAGGGCGTCACCACAGAAAGAAACATAACCCTTTGCGCTTTCGAAACTCAGAGGCTGTCCCCCCGAAGTCACTGAAATCACCCCCCCCAGGGGTTTCGGGAAAGCTGACTCACAAGGCAACACTATCTCACCAAAACCTCTGCGCTCACGCAAACGTCTTCAATTTAAAATAGCCAAAGACTAGAATCTTTGAGACCAGAGGGAACAGGAACCCACCATAACATCCTTTAAAACTCTGAAAAGACCCTCCGAAAAAGGCTGCCAAACCCATCATCATTCCTTTTGGGGTTTGGACTGCCCATTTTAAAAAATTTTTAAACAGCACAGTTCACGGCTTCACACCCTGACTTAATCCCCAAAAAGGTTTTTTCCAGCTTGATCATGACATTGGGTTTTCATCGTACAACAACCCCAACCCAAAAAACATCACAACATCATTCAAAACAGGAAACCCCAGGTGTCAGGGGAAAAAACCCAATCATGAGGGGGGCCGCCAGGAGAGAGATGACAATTTAACCTGCTGTGCTGCTTCCCTGAGGGCTTTTGGCTTTAAAGGGGGAAAAAAAAAAAAAACTTCCCCCTTTTTTTTTTAAATTCAAAAAATTTTGCCCGATCCCCCAAAAAAAAAATCTGGCATGGGGATCTGTTTTTGAAGGGGCTTAAAAAAGAGTTTCTGAGCAGAAGGGTCCCCTCTGGTTTTTACAAGCGTAAATGGACTTTCCCGTGAAGATTGTGAGATTGGGGGAAAAGGTGTTAAATACTGGCAAATTTTAAAGGGGGTTTGCCTTCCCATCAGGGGTTTCCGGTATCAATTGTTCTGGTCTCAAAAATTGATTCCCCGTTTTTTCCCTTTTTACCGCTGTGTCATGTCTGCACTCCCTAACAATAAGACTTTTTCTTCTTTTTTTTTTTTGTGCTTTTTTTTTTGCAATTTTTTCCTGCACTTCTTTTTGGGGGGCCCTTTAGGGTCCCCTCCGGGGGGTTTTGCCTCTCATTCAGTTCAGGGCCCCTGATTTTTTTGTACATTTGCTTTTCCAGTTTTTTCAGTGGGTGCAGTTTTGATTTTGTTACAAAACCCGAGAACTAATTTAGTGGTAGAGGTCTTTTGATCTCAGGTGTTTTTTTTAAATTTGTAAAAGTTGGTGCTTTTCAGGGGTTTTTTTGGGGTTGCAGTAATGCCCTTCCTATCCTTTTCTATTTAATATTTTTGGGCCCCCAAAGTTTTCTCTTACTATTTTCTTCTTGTCCCGTAATTTTTTTTTGTCTAACCGCCATTACTTTTTGGGGGGTTTCTACGTTCTTTTGGGGGTCTGCTCCGGGCCCGATACTTTTCCCCCTTTCTAAACTTTAGGTATAGTTAGGGTTTTTCAGGCTGGACGAAAGGGTCTAGACCAACGTAGGAACGCTCCACGGCTGCCTCTATTGTGGTGGGTTTTTTTAGGGAAGCAATCTCATAGATTCCCCAAATGCTCTGGGGGAAATTTCCTTTTTTACCTGCACTCCTCAAATACCAAATCATAAAAGGGATCCCCAGGGTTTCCCCAACCGGCAACCTAAAAAAGAAGGGAAAACAATACCTGAACCTCAGTGGCAAGCTGCTCCACACAGCCAGACACTGTGCAAACCCAAATTTAAAAAAAAATCCTCCTCAGCACCCAGAGAGAAAGAGGGGGGAAAAAAAAAAAATCTCTAAAAACTTTTTTTTTTCCAAACTATTTTTCCCCTTTTGTGAGTACCAAAATAATTTTTTTTTGAGCCCGGGGATACGTTATGTTAAAAGGGGGGGTGAAAGGGGAAAAAACAAAAATGGTAATACACCAAGAGGCTGGGAAACCCCCTTGGGTTGCAGTAACCTGAACTAACCACACAAAAATTTGAGGTAGCCGTTACGTTCCTACGTTACCTAGACGACTTGTCAAGCCTGAAGATAACTACACCCCAAAGGCAAAAGATGAAAGCTATCTGCCCCGGGGCAGATCCCCAAAAAAATAGAACCCCCAAACAGTAATGGCGGTTTTGACAAGAAGAAAGCACGGGCACAGACCGAAAATAGAAAGAGCAAAAAGCTGGGGCCCAATCTTCTAGACAGAAAAGTACAGGAAAGAATTCTACGGGAATAAAAAAAAAACTAAAAAATACCAACACTTCGGGTTGCCAAAAAACCTGAGATCACCGATCCAAACCACCTAAAACAAAATCTCGGGGGTAACAAAAACCCAAGGGCCCCCCCACGAAAAAACAGGAAAAACAATGAAAAAATAACAGGGAAAAGATAAAAAAGGGGGGCAACCCCCCGGAGGGCCCCCCGGGTGAACCCAAAAAATGCAGAAAAATTGCAAAAAGGGGAACACAAAAAGAAAAGCAAAAAAAATTTCGGTCACCCGGGGCCTCTATCCCCCCAAAAGGGAAAGTGAAACGGGAAAGCTTCCACCGTGGGGGACATCCTTTCCCCTTCCCCAAAACAGGGTAAACTAAATTTTACCATTTAAAATAATATTTAAATTTTATTTTTAAGTTATTGTGAATTTTTTTACAGATAAACTCTTTAATTCCCTTTTCCCAGATGTGTGTGGAGCCCCCGACGGCGATGTGCCGTTTGTGTGCGTTTTTATTTAGGATTATATATAACCTATATTGGGGTGACCCAATGTGGGGGTCATAATATATGGCAGTGTGTTATGGGCAATTCAACTAGGCTTTTAAAAATTAATGTCCGATCCCATCTTAGGCCAAGAGATGAAGTTCGGTCGGCCCCGAAACTACCCTGGTCTTCTTCTCCCCCCTAAACAGTCTCACGTATATATAACCACATCATTTTTTTGCATAGTCACCCCCAGTGGTTACAGGAAAAGGGAATGGAGTTTTTGCCCATGTGGAGAAAATGTGCACAAAAACACCCCCAAACCTCCCGGGGACGGGGAAAAATTTTTTTAAAAATGGCAACATACTTAGGTCCAAAATATTTTACAGAGACAACTTTACTAATTTTTTGGTTTTAACATTACCCCCAAGAATTTTAAAAAAAACAAATCAATGCATTTAATTCAAATTTACTTTCATTTAGGGTATCCACATTAAAATTGGATAAGGGTTTGGGGTTTCACTCCTAACATGTCCCCCTTTTTTAAAGGACCAAAATAATTGGCAAATGACCCAAGGTATTTATGGACGGGGTGGGGGAAACCCTTTGTTTGTCATTTCTTAACAGATAAGGCCGGTTGATTTGAGGTGTGGTGTTTGCATTTGGAAGGTTTTGCTGTGAAGGAAACATGTGTCACAGGAGCTCTCCATGCAGGTGAAACAAGCCATCCTTAAGCTGCAAAAAACAGAAAAAACCCATCCAAGAAATTGCTACAACATTAGAAGTGGCAAAATCTACAATTTGGTACATCCTGAGAAAGAAAGAAAGCACTGGTGAACTCATCAATCCAAAAAGACCTGGGAGCCCACGGAAGACAACAGTGGTGGATGATCGCCGCATACTTTCTTTGGTGAAGAAGAACCCGTTCACAACATCAACTGAAGTCCAGAACACTCTCAGTGAAGTAGGTGTATCTGTCTCTAAGTCAACAGTAAAGAGAAGACTCCATGAAAGTAAATACAAAGGGTTCACATCTAGATGCAAACCATTCATCAATTCCAAAAATAGACAGCCAGAGTTAAATTTGCTGAAAAACACCTCCAGAAGCCAGCTCAGTTCTGGAAAAGTATTATATGGACAGATGAGACAAAGATCAACCTGTACCAGAATGATGGGAAGCCAAAAGTTTGGAGAAGAAAGGGAACGGCACATGATCCAAGGCACACCACATCCTCTGTAAAACATGGTGGAGGCAACGTGATGGCATGGCCATGCATGGCTTTCAATGGCACTGGGTCACTTGTGTTTATTGATGACATAACAGCAGACAAGAGTAGCCGGATGAATTCTGAAGTGTACCGGGATATACTTTCAGCCCAGATTCAGCCAAATGCTGCAAACTTGATTGGATGGCGCTTCATAGTACAGATGGATAATGACCCCAAGCATACAGCCAAAGCTACACAGGAGTTCATGAGTGCAAAAAAGTGGAACATTCTTCAATGGCCAAGTCAATCACCAGATCTTAACCCAATTGAGCATGTATTTCACTTGCTCAAATCCAGACTTAAGAGGGAAAGACTCACAAACAAGCAAGACCTGAAGGCTGCGGCTGTAAAGGCCTGGCAAAGCATTAAGAAGGAGGAAACCCAGCGTTTGGTGATGTCCATGGGTTCCAGACTTAAGGCAGTGATTGCCTCCAAAGGATTCGCCACAAAATTTTGAAAATAAAAATATTTTGTTTGGGTTATGTTTATTTGTCCAATTACTTTTGACCTCCTAAAATGTGGAGTGTTTGTAAAGAAATGTGTACAATTCCTACATTTCTAACACATATTTTTGTTCAACCCTTCAAATTAAACGTTACAATCTGCACTTGAATTCTGTTGTAGAGGTTTCATTTCAAATCCAATGTGGTGGCATGCAGAGCCCAACTCGCGAAAATTGTGTCACTGTCCAAATATTTCTGCCCTGACTGTAGAAGGTTCAGGAGCTCCGGTATCTCAAACATCACAGATGTATCTCAGAAATGTGCTGGCAGTGGGTTGTAGGTCTTTGTACAGATGTAGGTTTACTGGTGGCATCTGAAGGCTTTATTCATGGAGGACAATCCGATGTGTTAGTGTAAGGAGGACCAGAGTATGGGGGAAGGAATCATGGAGATGAATAAGAAGTGAGCAGATGTGAAAAGAGAAAAAACATAAAAAAGGAGATCTTTCAAAGACCGGTGACTACATATATGATACATATATGGGGACAAACCACCATGAACCCCAGATCTTCTGTGGATGAGGCTTATGCATATCCTTCTGTCTCTTCATGTGATCCCAGACAGATGGGATGATGTGAGATCTATAGGGCCAAATCGTCACCCCCTGGACTTCTCGTTCTTAATGACATTGGCTGGATGTTGGAGGTCATTGTCACTGCAGAATAAATTTGCCAATCAGACACCTCCTGATGGTATTACATGACGGATAAGTTTCTGCCTGTATTTCTCAGCATTAAAGACATCATTAATCCTGACCCAATCCACAATCCATTCACTGAAATGCTGCCACGAGCCTGTAGGACCTTTCACCATGAGTCACTGTTCCTGCAGACCCTCATTATTGCGCTGCTCTTCAGTCCTTCATGGACAATCTGTTTTTGTTACAGCAAAATATTCCACATTGTGACTCCTCAGTCCAGAAACCAGCTGACATTTTTAGATCCATATGTACCGCCAGACATGGGGCATGTATCATATCTACCTCCATATAGGGGCCAGAGACCATATCTACCACTACTGTGTGGGTCTACATCTACTGGATATTAGGGCGGTGACTTCATCTCCGAAGTTTTCAACATTTCATCTTACCTTACTTAAATACCTTCACTGAATCTCACCTTATCTAAATACCTTCCTATGTGGTCAGCTGACAAATCTGTTTCGTTCTTCTTTAGATAGATCACACTGTATCTTGATGGTAGACAAGTCTCTTGCCCCCAACCTAATAGTTTGCAAAGTCTCCAATATTACACCTGAGGAGATCCAGTTACTCAAAGGTTAACACCATGATATCTTTACATTCTTATCTTGGTGACAGCTTCGGCTCCAGAAATTAAACCTTGGATCCAACTCTAGGTCATTTCCATGGACAATGAAGACATCGGTGGTGCAGATGTGGGACAATCACTCCATTCAAACTCCAGAGCCCCATTCTCAGGATTAGTCGGGTCAGTAACTGTGGATAGATGATAGTTATGGCACAGACAACTGCTTTATGTTTGTGCCTAAGCATCTGAGTGCAATTCAGGCCCAAATTGTGACTAGACTGCTCCAATGTGTTCAAGGTTTTCTTTAGACTTGTACTTGTGCTTCCATCACTGACTTGCAGTTTGAGCCATCAAACCTATGATTCTACTAGGTCCCAATTAGAGCCCAATGTGGTTCCAGGGTCAGCCTTAGAGGATGTTCTCTGCAGCAATCATCGCGATCCAGTCCCTGCTTTCACTTGAGTCAAAAAAAACACATTTCCCAGCCATCTGAACATTCCTGGAGTTATTTCATATTTATTGCTTAAAAAAGGACAGTAAAATCCAGCAGATTAAGGGTTTTCCATAATCAGCAGGCTCAGCTGCATCATGTCTTATCGAAAAAGGAGGCAAAACAACATAAGATGAACTCATTTCATTATTTAACAGCCTTTGGCTCCATCTCGAGCCATGGCCACTTGATGGATGAAACATCTGTAGGAAGATTGATCTTATGATAGCCTAGGTAGGTCTATCAGGGTCTTCTTTGATGTTATGTTGTTTCAAGCCATCGGGTTACTAGTCTTCTTCGTCTTTTTCCTTCTATTCTTCCGAACATGATGTCCTTCTCCAGTGATTGTTCTCTTAACATGATGTGTCAACAGTAGACAAGTAGCTTGGTGATCCTTGCTTCCACGAAATGTCTGGCTTGATTTGTTCCAATATTGATTTGTTATCCCTTCTTGCCATCCATAGTATTGCTAACATCCTTCTCCAGCACATTTCAATTGCGTCAATTCTTCTTATGTCTTGTTTCTTTATCTTCCAGGGTTCACATCCATATGTTACCACAGAGAAGACCAGACAATGTATGAGCCATATCAAAAAACTGACCGGCACATCCAAACATAGATTCAGTGTGAACAGGTGCTAAACCTAGAGTCACCAACTCATATACATACAAGAAAAAAAGGTAGCACACTGTAGCGCTATAGCTTGCAAACACGAAATATGAAAAATATGAAAAATGAATTGCATCATTACCTTAGAAATATGAAAAATTGAGAAGTCTTAGCGCATAAGATGGCCAAATTATGCGAGCCTGATAGCCACGTCAAGGCTCCTCTCGTATATCAGGTCCTAACTAATGCCTATCCTCGCTTTAGAAAAGTCTGTCTGCATGGGAACATATAAGTCCTCTCTTCAGACTAAAATCTACATCTCTGTGGAGGGGTGATGAACCTGTTGTAATTAAAAAGCCTGTGACCACCAGGTGGAGTGCTCAGGTAGAAGGTAAATGAATACATATCAAAAAACTAGGTAATTATGTATGATCTTTCTTTCTTTGGGGTATTTTGTTGATACATTTATTTTTTCTTACTTGTTTTTGTTATTATACTGATCACTATTCACTATATGTATTTTTTAGGTACTCCAACTTTATTTGCACACTTTATATTCTTATGTGTATTATACTTTGGATCATATATGTACATGTTTTTAGTAGTCCAGGTGACCCACCAAATTTATTTGCGGTGATCACTGGATCTTTTATATATTAAATATATTTTCAATAAAATATTTTTATACACTATTTGAGTCTTTGTACGACTTGTGTTTTTGGTGTTAAATCTAATGTTAGCAATTACATCTCTTGCTCCTCAGCCTTTTTTGAATCCTGCTTGTTCCTCTGGCACCTCTTTGTTAAAATAAGGCAGCAACTGACTTTGTAGGATCTTCAGTAGTAATTTGCTGGTATGAGCGCATTGGTCAGATAGTATCCACAGTTGGTAGCATCTCTCTTCTTCGGAATAGGAATAAACACGGATCTTGACCAATCCTTGGACCATTTACCAGTTGTCCATATCTGCTGACACATGACATCTACTGCGGCTTCAGAAGACTTGATTAGCTCTATTGGAATATTGTCACATCCAGGCGCTCTGCTGTTTGACAGAAGCTTTATCACAGAACTGATTTAGTCTTTCAGGATGTTCCATTCTCTATTATTTCCAGTCTCAGTTTCTTCATATCAATGAATCATTCTAGTGGAGGTGCTCCATGTATTCTTTCCATCTCTCCTTGATCTCCCATTGGAGTCATTCAACATTCCCACTCTTGGTTGAAACTTTCCTGGCATCTCTGACCTTTGGTTTTCCTTCTTGGTCTTGCCCCTCAGTTGTTTGCTTTCTATCTCTGTTTATGTCTCTTGGTAATAAAGTTCTTTGTTTGCTTGAATGGCTCTCTAGTCTATTACTGATGTTCTCTGCGCTCCTGCTTGCCATCTTTTGCCATTCATCTTTCTTCGATGATCTTTAGGGTCTCTTCTGTTAACCATGGCGGCGGGGTCTCTTCTGCCCCTTGTTTATTATCTTACAGGCTTCTTCAGTAATAGTAGTCTTGTGCAGCTTGACTTTAATCTTTACTGTAAAAAGGTCATGATCAGTTTCATGGTCACCTTCTGGCATTGTTTTCACGTTAATGATCTACGACCTCCACCGATGGCGAACACAGATGTAGTCAGTCTGATTCTTATAGGCACCATTTAATGATGTCCGTGTCTAGACTCTGTTTGTGATTTTGGAAGTGCTCACGATGGACAGTTGATTTGTCATACAAAAGTCGTCCTCCATCCTCGTTTCGTTCACCAAGTACTAAGATTCCAACAAGTTTCATGTTTGTCGTGGCCCACTATGGCATTCAAGTCTCCCATGATAATGAGTAAGTCTAGTATTGGCATATCAATTTCTTATTGAACATCATAGAATAGTTCAATGTCCTCCTCCTCGGCATCTGTTGTTGGTGAGGAGACTTGTAGAACTGTGAAATGGATTGGTACTCCTTGTAGTCATATCCAGATGGCTATCACTGACCGCACTGTACTTCAGGACAGTGTCGGCTAATCTTCGGTTGAGAATAAAAGCGACTGTTTCGTCTTCGGTTATCGTTGCCAGAATAGTAGACCCAATGTTAATTTGACAGTAAATGTCCGGATTGACTCCATTGTAGTTCACTAATTCCGAGTAAGTCCTATTCTGTCCATTTCGGCTTTGACAATCTCAAGTTTGCCTTAGTTCATGGTTCGTGCATTACAAGTTCAGAGCTTTATGATATTTCTGCAGCTTTTGATCTTCCCTTTCGACTATGCGATATCAGCACCAACACATCCTTCCGGTTTTGATCCTGGCACATCATGAGCATTGGTCATACTAAGGTAGACAATCGTCTCTTCCCCAGTAGCTTGTTGAGTGCCTTCTGACCTAGGGGTGCATATTCCAGCACTACATTAAATTCCTAAAGATGTACACTCCATCAGGTATTCTTAGCATAATACAGAAGATTTCCAGGCCTTTCTTCAGTGTGGCAGTAGTAAATCAATGTTGTATGTAGTCAATACAAACCGCCTCATTGCACAACGTCCCATTACCGTCGTGGGTAGTATGCTTAGTTTCAGATCCAATATTTTGAAATTTGAATATACATCTTGCATTATACCCCAGAGCTGCGCTCACTATTCTGCTGGTGCAATCACTGTGTACATACATTACATTACTGATCCTGAGTTACCTCCTGTATTATACTCCAGAGCTGCACTCACTATTCTGCTGGTGCAGTCACTGTGTACATACATTACATTACTGATCCTGAGTTACATCCTGTATTATACCCCAGAGCTGCACTCACTATTTCTGGTGCAGTCACTTGTAATACATACATTACTGATCCTGAGTTACATCCTGTATTATACCCAGAGCTGCACTCACTATTCTGCTGGTGCAGTCACTGTGTACATACATTACATTACTGATCCTGAGTTACATCCTGTATTATACCCAGAGCTGCACTCACTATTCTGCTGTGCAGTCACTGTGTACATACATTACATTACTGATCCTGAGTTACATCCTGTATTATACCCAGAGCTGCACTCACTATTCTGCTGGTGCATCACTGTGTACATACATTACTGATCCTGAGTTACATCCTGTATTATACCCAGAGCTGCACTCACATTCTGCTGGTGCAGTCACTGTGTACATACATTACATTACTGATCCTGAGTTACATCCTGTATAATTACTCCAGAGCTGCACTCACTATTCTGCTGGTGCAGTCACTGTGTACATACATTACATTACTGATCCTGAGTTACATCCTGTATTATACTCCAAGCTGCACTCACTATTCTGCTGGTGCAGTCACTGTGTACATACTTACATTACTGATCCTGAGTTACATCTGTATTATACTCCAGAGCTGCATCACTATTCTGCTGGTGCAGTCACGTGTATACATACATTACTGATCCTGAGTTACATCCTGTATTATACTCCAGAGCTGCACTCACTATTCTGCTGGTGCAGTCACTGTGTACATACATTACATTACTGATCCTGAGTTACATCCTGTATTATACTCCAGAGCTGCACTCACTATTCTGCTGGTGCAGTCACTGTGTACTATACATTACATTACTGATCCTGAGTTACATCCTGTATTATACCCCAGAGCTGCACTCACTATGTCTGCTGTCAGTCACGTGTACATTACATTACTGATCCTGAGTTACATCCTGTATTATACCCCAGAGCTGCACTCACTATTCTGCTGGGCAGTCACTGTGTACATACATTACATTACTGATCCTGAGTTACATCCTGTATTATACCCAGAGCTGCACTCACTATTCTGCTGGTGCAGTCACTGTGTACATACATTACATTACTGATCCTGAGTTACATCCTGTATTATACCCAGAGCTGCACTCACTATTCTGCTGGTGCAGTCACTGTGTACATACATTATTCTGATCCTGAGTTACATCCTGTATTATACTCCAGAGCTGCACTCACTATTCTGCTGGTGCAGTCACTGTGTATACATACATTACTGATCCTGAGTTACATCCTGTATTATACCCAGAGCTGCACTCACTATTCTGCTGGTGCAGTCACTGTGTACATACATTACATTACTGATCCTGAGTTACTCCTGTATTATACTCCAGAGCTGCACTCACTATTCTGCTGGAGCAGTCACTGTGTACATACATTACTGATCCTGAGTTACATCCTGTATTATACTCCAGAGCTGCACTCACTATTCTGCTGGTGCAGTCACTGTTACATACATACTGATCCTGAGTTACATCCTGTATTATACTCCAGAGCTGCACTCACTATTCTGCTGTGCAGTCACTGTGTACATACATTACATTACTGATCCTGAGTTACATCCTGTATTATACCCCAGAGCTGCACTCACTATTCTGCTGGGCAGTCACTGTTTTACATACATTACTGATCCTGAGTTACATCCTGTATTATACTCCAGAGCTGCACTCACTATTCTGCTGGAGCAGTCACTGTGTACATACATTACATTACTGATCCTGAGTTACATCCTGTATTATACTCCAGAGCTGCACTCACTATTCTGCTGGTTCAGTCACTGTATACATACATTACTGATCCTGAGTTACATCCTGTATTTTACTCCAGAGCTGCACTCACTATTCTGCTGGTGCAGTCACTGTATACATACACTACATTACTGATCCTGAGTTACATCCTGTATTATACTCCAGAGCTGCACTCACTATTCTGCTGGTGCAGTCACTGTGTACATACATTACTGATCCTGAGTTACATCCTGTATTATACTCCAGAGCTGCACTCACTATTCTGCTGGTACGGGTCACTGTGTACATACATTACTGATCCTGAGTTACATCCTGTGTTATACTCCAGAGCTGCACTCACTATTCTGCTGGTGCAGTCACTGTGTACATACATTACATTACTGATCCTGAGTTACATCCTGTATTATACTCCAGAGCTGCACTCACTATTCTGCTGGTGCAGTCACTGTGTATTATACATTACAGTACTGATCCTGAGTTACATCCTGTATTATACTCCAGAGCTGCACTCACTATTCTGCTGGTGCAGTCACTGTGTACATACATTACATTACTGATCCTGAGTTACCTCCTGTATTATACTCCAGAGCTGCACTCACTATTCTGCTGGTGCAGTCACTGTGTACATACATTACATTACTGATCCTGAGTTACATCCTGTATTATACTCCAGAGCTGCACTCACTATTCTGCTGGTGCAGTCACTGTGTACATACATTACATTACTGATCCTGAGTTACATCCTGTATTATACGCCAGAGCTGCACTCACTATTCTGCTGGAGCAGTCACTGTGTACATACATTACATTACTGATCCTGAGTTACATCCTGTATTATACCCCAGAGCTGCACTCACTATCTGCTGGTGCAGTCACTGTGTACATACATTACATTACTGATCCTGAGTTACATCCTGTATTATACTCCAGAGCTGCACTCACTATTCTGCTGGAGCAGTCACTGTGTACATACATTACATTACTGATCCTGAGTTACATCCTGTATTATACCCCAGAGCTGCACTCACTATTCTGCTGGTGCAGTCACTGTGTACATACATTACATTACTGATCCTGAGTTACATCCTGTATTATACTCCAGAGCTGCACTCACTATTCTGCTGGTGCAGTCACTGTGTACATACATTACTGATCCTGAGTTACATCCTGTATTATACCCCAGAGCTGCACTCACTATTCTGCTGGTGCAGTCACTGTGTACATACATTACATTACTGATCCTGAGTTACATCCTGTATTATACTCCAGAGCTGCACTCACTATTCTGCTGGTGCAGTCACTGTGTACATACATTACATTACTGATCCTGAGTTACATCCTGTATTATACCCCAGAGCTGCACTCACTATTCTGCTGGTGCAGTCACTGTGTACATACATTACATTACTGATCCTGAGTTACATCCTGTATTATACCCCAGAGCTGCATTCACTATTCTGCTGGTGCATTCACTGTGTACATACATTACATTACTGATCCTGAGTTACATCCTGTATTATACCCCAGAGCTGCACTCACTATTCTGCTGGTGCAGTCACTGTGTACATACATTACATTACTGATCCTGAGTTACATCCTGTATTATACTCCAGAGCTGCACTCACTATTCTGCTGGTGCAGTCACTGTGTACATACATTACATTACTGATCCTGAGTTACATCCTGTATTATACCCCAGAGCTGCACTCACTATTCTGCTGGAGCGGTCTCTGACTCTGCCCCCTACGACGTTTCTCGTACACAGTGCCTCTCAGTAATTATCCGCTGGATCACTTTCCCTCATCTGCTTCTCGTTTTCTCCGATGCCTCAGGATACGAAGACAAGGAAACAGCCTGTTAGTGAGACCCGATGTGTATATGGCAGGAGGGAGAGAATGGACTTCATGTGACAAAACCAAAAACAAGAACACACCCAGCCCAGAATATTATTAGGAGCGTAGAGGGGCGACCTGGGAGGGTACAGCTAAATCCTTGGCACTTCTAAAGAGAAAGCCTCGGGCTGAGCCTTCACCCTTGTATCCCGGAATGTGATACACATTTATGCGGCTTGGAAAGGGATGTGAAGATCCATCCAAAGAGCCTCGTTAGGAGTCAGTCATTACACAATGCTCCCTGCAGGGGGCGCTGCTTGGCCGGAATGATGAACATCAGGTCACAGAAGGAAAAAAAATAACATCCGGAAAGGGTCGTCATTGTCAGCAGCCGCAGAGCAGAGTCCTGGTGGCCAAAGCTTCAGCAGATAAACATGACCTGGACAAGACAAGTCCGGAGCCAAGAAAGTTGCGGAGAAGTTTCCTGACTTTTCTGGCTCTTCAGACACAGGTCTTGGTGCCCACTGGAGGCAATAGTTACTTGCTGGGGTAAGGGTATGCAAATTAGCTCTCCTCCAGAAGGAGGAAAGCCGGCTCTCTGGTGCTACCTAAGGCCATGAGGTATGGAACTGGAGCAGCGCTCCTACCCATAGTGTGTAACACCAGAGTACCCTTCATGGAGAAAAGTATCAGGATGAAAGGTTTAGGGCACGTGGCACCCAATGAAAAACCTGATGAAATCTGGCCCCTCCCCTGCAGAGCGCCCTAATCCCAGCGCGGACCTTTAATAGGAGCCACTGGGGTACAGGTCTGTCCATGACGTTTCTTCCTCCTGAGTCTTCCCCATCACCTGTGACTGATATTATTGAGAAGTGGAAGGAACCTCAGCAACTCAGCCACGAAGTGGAGACCCCGCAACGTTACAGAGCGGGGGGCCGAGTGCTGAGGAGCAGAGAAGTCACCAACGCTCTGCTGACCCTGAAACTACAGAGTCCAGACCACTAATACTGCACCCCCCCCAGGATCTTCATGGCCGAGCAGTCGTACATCACCAAGCACAATGCCGAGCGTCGGATAGAGTGGTGTAAAGCCGCCACCACTGGACTCTGGAGGAGACGTGTTGTGCAGTGACAGATCGCACTTCTCTGATGGGATCTGGGTTCCAGGAGGACGTTACCCCCATGACTGCATTGTGCACCCTGTACAGATGGTGGAGGATAATGCTGTGTGCTGTTATCAGGGGGTGACATCGGACCCTCAGCTCCAGTGATGGAAAAAACTTATTCTTCTGCACAAGATCTTGTGGACAATTGTAGCTTCAGCTTTGTGGGAACAGTTTGGGGGAGACCCTTATCTGCCCCCCATAACTGTGCCCAATGCACGAGGTCCATACAGACATGGAGGAGAACACGAGCGGTCGACCAGGCCCCAACCTTTAATGGAGATTATTTGCCCGGACCCCCAACATCAGGGACTGAACCCACAAATGGGCAAAAAAATTCCAACATCTTGTGGAAATCCTTCTCAGAAGAGTGAGTGCCGTTACATCGGAGAAGCGACTCCTTATCAACGTCTGTGGATGTAAATGGTGGGCAGAGAAGCCCCCGGAGGTGTAATGCGGAGGGGGCACATATTTTAGTATTGTACCAGCAGCCCAGTTAGACCATCATTCCAGTCCCCAGCCATTATATTACTGACCCCTGCTGTGCAGACCCCTCCAGAGACCAAAGAAAACTCAAATTTATCAAAGCAGGTCCCTTCACAACCACAACCCCCCATCTCCACAAATGATGAGAGGACATTCCGGCAGAAATCACACAGCACACAACCCTAAACACAGTGTGAACTCCAAGCATACCACCAATATGGACGCGTTCACACTGCAGCGTGAGGAGCCGTACGTCAGCCATGATAGTCATGTGAGGACCCCTAGTGGACAATGAGTGAACTACAAGCAGTGCAGGCTGCGGACAGTCCTGTACAGGGAGCATTTCTACCACTCGGCTCTTTCCATCTCTGTACAGGAAAGAGGCCATTTCATTACAAGTTCTCATTTAACCCTTTTTTCGAACTGGCATCCGGTAGGTATCATTAGAGGAGATCTGTGTACACAGCAGAGTGCAAAAGTGATCGGCAGATGCGGGGCAAGATGCAGCAGAGTAGGATGGACTATTAATTAACAAAATGAAACGAACAAATGAGAAAAGTCAATCCTGTCACTACCTGGTGAGCACCCGTCGCCTCCGTCGTCAGTACCTGGTGAGCACCCGTCGCCTCTGTCGTCAGTACCTGGTGAGCACCCGTTGCCTCCGTCGTCAGTACCTGGTGAGCACCCGTCGCCTCCGTCGTCAGTACCTGGTGAGCACCCGTTGCCTCCATCCCTTCTCATCACTTGTACACTGGTTATGGAGGATCTCGGCAGGAGGATGTGCCAAACATCTTGTATCACTGACCACAGATCTCCTGTGTATGAAGCTTGTGCGGATCCTTCTGTCTCTTCATCTGATCCCAGGCAGACGGGTGATGTGAGATCGGGAACTGTGGGGTCCGATCATCACTCCAGAACTCCTCGTTCTTAATGACATTGGCTGGATGTTGGGAGTTGTTGTCCGGCTGTAGAATAAATCTGGAGCGGATCAAACGCCTCCTGATGGTATTTATGATGGGGAAGTAACTCCTGGATTTCTCAGCATTGAGGACACCAAGAAATAGATAATGTTGAGAACCACAGACTCAGAGGTCAGCCAAGGAAACTTAGTGCAGCAGATGAAAGACACCATATCACTGCCCTTTGAAATCAGATGTCCAGCAGTGGCATCAGCTCAGAACTGGCAGCAACAAGTGGACTCAGCTACTCATTTCTGTACGGAGAAGTCGTCTTCAATGAAGAATTGTGGCCAAAACACGAAACCTTCCACATGGAAACAAGGACAAGCGAATCAACCATACATGAAAACCCAGAAACCAGGGAGAAGAAAAAACGTCAGCAGGAAATATGGAGGAGACGAGCGGTCACCAGATACTGATGACGGAGGAGACGAGTGGTCACCAGATACTGATGACAGAGGAGACGAGTGGTCACCAGATACTGATGACGGAGGAGACGAGCGGTCACCAGATACTGATGATGGAGGAGACGAGCTGTCACCAGATACTGATGGAGGAGACGAGCAGTCACCAGATACGGAAGGGATTTACATTTCTCTTTTTTTCTTTCACTTTGCATTTTAGTAATTGATAAAAATAAACTATTAACGCTTCTATTTTGAAAGCTTCTTAGTTTTTCCACACCTCCTAAATCTTTTGCACAGTACGGATTATACATTGTCAGAGAGCGCAGCCTTCATAAGAAGCAAAAAGCCCACCCAGGCCCCTGAGCTGTGACATTGGTCCCAGAAGGGAGCGGGATCCTCAGGAACAGAACTTGTAAAAGCACGGAGGGGCAGATGAGCACAGGAAGGGTACGAGCCTTTAGAGTGTCTGACAGAATGTGGACAGAAATACACTTGTAACATAGTAACATAGTTAGCAAGGTGGAAAAAAGCCATCTGTCCATCCAGTTCAGCCTATATTCCGTCAGAATAAAGCCCCAGATCTACGTCCTTCTAAAGAACCTAATGACTGTAAGATACAATACTGTTACGCTCCAGGAAGACATCCAGGCCTCTCTTGAACCCCTCGGCTGAGTTCACCATCACCACCTCCTCAGGAGAGGAATTCCAGATTCTCACTGCCCTAACAGTAAAGAATCCTACTCTATGTTGGTGGAAAAACCTTCTCTCCTCTAGACGCAGAGAATGCCCCCTTGTGACCGTCACCTTCCTTGTTATAAACAGATCCTCGGAGAGATATTTGTATTGCCCCCTTATATACTTATACCTGGTTATTAGATCGCCCCTCAGTCGTCTTTTTTCTAGACTAAACAATCCTAATTTTGCTAATCTCTCTGGGTATTGTAGTTCCCCCATCCCCTTTATTATGTTGTCCTCCTTTGTACTCGCTCTAGTTCCATGATTTCCTTCCTGAGCACCAGTGCCCAAAACTGTACACAGTCCTCCATGTGCGGTGTAACCAGGGATTTGTACAGAGGCAGTATAATGCTCTCATCATGTGTATCCAGACCTCTTTTAATGCACCCCATGATCCCGTTTGCCTTGCTCTCCCCAGGAGTGCCCCTTTAAGGTTCCCTAACTCTGTACACAAACAAGCATTAGATGCTGCGGCTTAAAACAAGAGCACGGACCCGTCCCACAGCCATTATTTTATTTTGCCAGCTTGCTTGTTCCATGCACCTGAACAGAGTCAGGCAGCGAGATGAGGCCGATCAATGGTGCCGTTGACGTCCATCAGTGAACCCCAGTCGGTAGAAATCAAAAAGACACGAGTCCGCTTTTCGAGATGTTCAAGAGCATTAAAAAATGCTAAAACCTTCCTTCCAGCAGCGGCCATCGGGCGGTCGAGAAGGCGCAGCTGGATGTAGAGTCTTTGCAGGCTTCTTGCATAGGGCGATGCTATGGGCAGGGGCGGCCCACAGGAGTCTGCGCATGTTTAGTACAAACCCTCATCCACCCCCATATTCTCCATGATACATGAAGACTCATCCCGGAGGGATACATGGCGGCTGAGGTGGGCAGGAGCAGTGGAGCAGGTACTGAGTGCCCAGATTCTTTATTTTGGCATTGAGTAGATGGTCCCCAGACCAATGCAGATGAGTTCGTATCTCTTTAACAACGGGCGCTGCCCGCGTTACATGAAGTCGTCAGAGTCATTGCCATCCTGGAAGAAAAAAAAAAAAAAAAAAAAAATCACAATTTTATAGAATTATGATCCCGGACTCCATGACAAATTTGCACCACTAAATCTGTGTACATTGATTGTAGTGGGTTGTCAGAAAGAGAATATGCTCCTCGGGGGGGGCATAAGATAATAGTTGTGACCCCATAATAGGAAGCTAGGGAAGGATTGTGTTGGGGGCATTAGTTAGGGAAAAGGAAATAGGTCAGTGGCTATATGGAAGGGAACAGCAAACAGGAATATTAAAACTTTTCATGAAGCATTTTACAGGGGAGGCTTTACATTTTATATTTTTAGGGGCAGTTTTGTAACTTTCTCAGTGGGTTTATGACCAGACCGCATCAAAGTTCATCTAGTCTGCAGCTATGAATCAGCACCAGGGAGCTATAAAAAAAGATCACTGACAAATTCCCTGTTAACTCATTCTGCAGCCAGTTATAGACAGTGCAGCATAGAGGCCGTTGAAGGCAAATGTTGAAACATTTTAAACCCATTTAAAGACCTTGGATGTATAGGTACGTCCGAGGTTGTTTCCCTCCCTTTGACGAGGGCTCCGGCGCCGAGCCCGCAACTTTTCCGGCACATGACAGCAGATTTGATCAGACGTCATGTGTTGGTAAGAGCCGCAAGTGGAATCACCATCCATCTGTGGCTGTTAACTTGTTAAATGCCTCTGTCAATCAGTGACAGCGACATTCAACACGCATGCGCCGAAAGTGCGTCATTACCTCCGCCCATCGGCAGCCGTCACGTGACTGTGATGCGCCGATGGGTTGTCATGACAGCTGGAGGGTCCGAAGAAGACCCTTGTGATTGTCATTGCAGACCTCCTATGATGATTTCTGCTATAGCCCTGCTGCGTGTACCACAAGTGATCGGATGATCGCAGCTTTAAGTCTTATAAGGAGACTATCGAAGACAGTAAAAAGTAGTTTAACCCCTTAGTGACAGACCCATTTTGCAGCTTAATGACCGGGCCAATTTTTACAATTCTGACCACTGTCACTTTATGAGGTTATAACTCTGGAACGCTTTAACGAATCCCGCTGATTCTGAGATTGTTTTTTCGTGACATATTGTACTTCACGTTAGTGGTAAAAAATTTTTTATCTGACTTGCGCTTAATTATGAAAAAAACGGAAACATGGCGAAAATTTTGAAATTTAGCAATTTTCAAATTTTCAACTTCTATGCCCTAAAATCAGAGAGATATGTCACACAAATTTCTTAATAAATAACATTTCCCACATGTCTACTTTACATCAGCACAATTTTGGGAACAAAATTTTTTTTTGTTACGAAGTTATAAGGGTTAAAAGTTGACCAGCAATTTCTCATTTTCAGCTGCAGATGGAAGGGAGGGAGACACAGGAATTCATTACTGATGGGTAGGCGGAGCCCCAGATCAGGATGTCACCTCAGATCAAAAGAGTGCTGACTGGCTGGCCCCTCCAGCTCGGGCTCCTCCTACTCAGCTCCAGTCTAAGATTTGAGGTCCAGAGGATGGTCGCTGCTAATGCAGCTCCTCAGAAGATTTTATTATTTTATATTCGGACAGGAGACTTGGATCACTAGTTGGTCTAGAGGTGTCAGGGGTACCAGCGCTGCTGTACCCCAACCTCTCCCTTGGCGGATCTGTATTTACTCAAAGTCCCTGCAGAATCCTTGCCGGCCCTGGGGGATGAGGATGGCTTCCCTGGCGGGGACGCAAACCACACGTGCGGTCACTGCGTTCCCCGCCCTGGGGGGAAGCATGGGCACAAGCGCCACAAATCCTGAGGGGTCCCTGTGGCGCTAAGCTGGTGAGTACTCCACACAAAATCTTATTATTAATGTGTGAGTGCTTTAGCGTCTGATGGCAGCGCTATTACATGTATATCAGTATGCTTCAGCGCTGCGGTGACAGCGCTATTACATGTTTATCAGTGTATTTCACCAGCCTCTCCCTTGGCGGATCTGTAACTACATAATGGTCCCTGCAGAATCTTGCCGGCCCTGGGGGATGAGGAGAGTTTCCCTGGCGGGGGCGCAAACCACACACTGGGGTCACTGCGCTTCCCGCCCTGGGGGGAAGCATGGGCATAGCGCTAGAAACCCCTGGGGGTCCCTGTGGCGTTTCGGCTGGTGAGTACTCCACATTTTGGTAAAATGTGTGTGAGTGTTTTAGCGACTGCTGCGGCAGCCGCTGTACATATATATGCCGGTGACTAGTTTTTCTATGTCCGCAGGAGGATGCCTGCAGGACGAGGGAAAGGAGGGGAGTACGCGCTCTTTTTATTTTTTGAATTTCGCGCCGCTTCTGAGCGCGCGCTTTACTGCAGCCTCCATTTCCGGCTCCTCTATGGAGCACACGGAGGCAGAGCGCGGCGGCCATTGCTGATAAAGCGCTGCAAGCTGAAAGCTCCCCGGATCGTTCTCCTCCCCTCCCGGCAAGAATACGTGACCAGCTTGGTGAGTCGCTTCTAGCCCGCCGGGCAGAAGCTTAACCCCTTCACCTCCACAGCGCGGGCGCCGTCTGGGGCACTTCTGAGTGACAGATTGCGCTGTCCTGCGGCTGTTCTCGCATAAGGGGCTCGCACACTCTTTTAATATTAATAAAGAGGCTGTGGGGAGTCTGCGACATTAATGCTGCCACTATACTTTTCCGCTGACGATCCTGATGGCGTCGCATAATATTGCGATCGTTAATGTGTGTCATTTTTAGTGTCGCTGGTGGCTGCCAATCTGGGCAATCGCATAGGCGATTAGCGATCTCCTTGACAACTTTGGCGGTCATTGCGTTATAAAAAACAGCGCAATTTTTTAGCGATCTTGTGGAACGTTTTCTGTTTAGTGTGGCAAGCTGTCCTGCAGCTGCGACCTTATAAGAGGCGCCTGAGATTCGCACACCCTTTTTCATTATCAAGGTTGTGGGGAGTCAGCTACTTTAACCCCTTCTTAGGAGGTTAACTCTTAATGGGAGACAGCTGGGGTAGCTCTCGCTTTAGAGCTTTAACCCTTCAGCGTTTGTTTTTTATTTAAGTACTGCTCTGGTTACTGACAGGTTTATCCTGCCATATACTATGCAAGGGCATGTCAGAGACCCTCTCCCAGATCCGCTACGGATCAGCCTCGCGTATCTGACACGCAGACCTCGACTCATGCACGGTCAGAGGTTCCAATGGTGTCAAAATGGAGGCCTTCACTGTTTCTATTGATGACCTTTTAGGTTATGGAGTGTCAACTAGATCCTCTCAAGGAAGCGACACAAATCGGTGCTTTCCTTCTCGCTTAGCGAAGAAGTCCGATTCGGACAAGGAGGATCGGCAGGGACACCCTGCCTCTCTCAGGGGCCGTACTAAAATTTCTGTGGAAGCCATGTGGACGTTACAGTTACCGGAGGAGGTAACTAGTCGTCCTGGTAAGTCGGCCCGGATGTTGCAAGGGTCGCGACGACCTTACAAACTGTATCCGTTTTTCTACGGAGTTGTTTTGTTAATTGGACCCCTTCTCCTGAAGTGAATGTCCCTTTATTCCAGCTTAGCAAATCTTCCTGGTAAAAGGGAAGACGAGTCTGCAGGACACGCTGGACAGAAGAACGGAGATGGCAACAATTTCCATCTGTGTAGCCGTGGATCATAGATTCGGTATCAAGGATCTAGGTGTACTTGTTAAGTTCCCCTGAGCCGGTTGGACCGTCTAAGGACGGCGTGGCAAGTTTCCCTCTATCAAGGTAGATGGGCTTTTCTAGTTGAAGGATAATGCGTCACTGCTATCCAGGGCGCAATCCTCGGCAGTTACAGTCAGAAGAGCACTGTGACTTGGATGGAACGCAGTTTTCCAACAGGGGTTGCTATCTTTAGCTTAGAAAGTGGTCAGCTATTTGACTGACCTCACGGAGCTGATGCCAAGGCAAAGGCAAAAGAAGCAGCTTTACCGCAGCGCAGAGCTGTGACTTCTGCGTCTGGCAGGACTTGTGCCGATAGTTATCGGCAGTCCTTTTCGGTTCAAGGGATGATCTGACCAACCCTCTGGGGGTTTGTGTCGTCTCTCTCTTTTTAAAAAAAAAAAAAAAAAAGGGGGAATTCTCAGAAATTCCGCATACCCTGGAAACAGAACTTCTGTTAAGGCAGAAGCTGGCAAAAAAAAAAAAAATCCGCTAAGGCGGACTGACTTCTGACATTCCGTCAGAGCCGAGCATGAGGTCGCTTCGCTCAGTTATGGCAGCCCTGTCGCAGAACGATCAATCGACATTCGCGACGCTTTTTGGCATGTTCCCGTCGGAAGACCTCACCCAGGTTGTGGCTCGACCATTCGGCTTGGCCTTAACGCCCAGAATTTTTACAACGATTCTGACGCCAAAATCTCATGGCAATTCTTCGAAGACGGGGACTTACGATTCGTCCCTATTTGGACGGCCTTTTCGGTTGTGGCCTCAAAGGAGAAGTCGTCTCTGGAATCGTCGCAGGCAATCCTGTTTTTGAGGATGCATTTCGACACGGTACGGGCGGTGTTGTCCCTACCTCCAGACAAGCAGGCATGTCTGCTCCGGCATGTACAGACTATGAAGTCTGCGACAGCAGTGTCCCTTGGAAGGTATGCGCCTTCTGGGTCTGACGGTGGCGTCCATGAGGTTTTTTCCGTTTGTCCAATTTCATTCCAGAGCTCTCCATAGGCTCATTCTGAGTCGTTGGGATCAATCGCAAGGTTCGCTGGATTGCAGCGTCACCATCTTTCACAGGGTGCGAGAATCCCGAGGATGGTGGTTATGTCCAGGAGCGTTATCCCTGGGAAAGCTTTTCCTCCCTCCGAAGTGGTCGGTCATAACCACCAATGCCAGCCTGACGGGCTGGGGGGGGTGTTTGGAACAATCTCTGGATTTAGGGGATATGGTCATCGGAAGAGTCTGTCCTTTCGATCAACATCCTGGAATTGAGGGCGATTTTCCTTTGCCTCCAGCATTGGACGGTCCTTTTGAGCGGTCTGCCGGTCCGAGTGCAGACAGACAATGCGACGGCTGTCGCGTTTATCAATCACCAAGGCGGGACAAGGAGTTCCAGACTCATGGTGGAGGTGTCCCGAATTCTGATTTGGGCCGAGGGCAGTTTACCAGCCATTTCGGCGATTCACATTCCAGGGGTTCAGAATATTACAGTGGACTTCCTCAGTCGCAGGAAGATGGATCCCGGGGAATGGAGCCTCCACCCGGAAGTTTTTTGCACTACTGTGCTCCCGTTGGGGGACTCCCCAAGTGGTTTGATGGCATCCAGGTCCAATGCCAAGTTACCGACGTTCATGTCCAGGTACAAGGACCCGAAGGCTGTGGCGGTGGATGCTCTAGTGGCTCAGTGGGATCAGTTCGAGCTGATCTATATATTCCCGCCGATATCCTTACTTCCTCTAGTACTGCGTCGGATCAGACTAGAGAGAATTTCAGCTATTTTGATAGCTCCAGATTGGCCAAGGAGGGTGTGGTTCTCGACAATAATGTCGCGGTTGGCGGCACCTCCTTTTCCGCTTCCTCTTCAACCGGACTGGTTGACTCAGGGGCCCGTTTGTCATCCGGACTTGATGTCTCTGCGTTTGACGGCGTGGCTCTTGAGACCGAAATTTTAACCCGTTGAGGTTTTTCAGCCGAGGTCATTGCTACTCTTCGTGCTGCGAGAAGTCCGGCTACTACTAGGATTTACCACAAAACTTGGGAAACCTTCTTTTCGTGGTGTTTGGGGTCTTCTCGGAACCCGAGAAAATTTTCCATTCCCAATCTGTTGGCTTTTCTGCAGCATGGGCTAGACAAGGGTTTGGCAGTTAGCACCCTGAAAGGTCAGATTTCTGCTCTGTCCTTATTGTTTCGGAGAACCATTGCTTCGAATAGGGACGTGCTCTCCTTTTTTCCGCGGTATAGCTCGTAAGTTTCCGCCGCGGAAGGCACCCGTGTCTCCTTGGCGGCTCAACCTTGTTTTGCAAGTTTTTCAGCATAAACCTTTTGAGCCTATGGGTTCTGCTAGCCTTTCTTTGCTTTCTTGGAAGGTGGCCTTCCTTGTAGCAGTCACCTCTTTGAGGAGAGTTTCTGAGTTGGCAGCTCTTTCTTGTTCGCCTCCTTTTCTGGGTTTTTTCCGGATCGTGTAGTGCTTCGCACATGGGGTGATTTTTTACCTAAAGTGGTGTCACATTTTCATGTTAACCAGGATATTGTGTTGCCCTCATTCTGTCCAGATCCGAAGAATGCGAAAGAGCGAGCTTTGCACACATTAGCTTTAGTGCGGGCCTTGAAGTTTTATCTATCTATTACTCAAGGTTTTCGTAAGACGGACTCCCTATTTGTGGTTCCAGCTGGTCTTCGATGTGGTCAACGAGCTTCCAAGGATTCCATAGCTCGTTGGATCCGGTCAGCTATATTGGAAGCTTACCGTCTTCAGGGTGAATTTTGCCCGATTAAGTTTCGAGCCCATTCCACGAGAGCTGTGGCTTCATCGTGGGCTTTTCATCAAGGTGCTTCGGCAGTGCAGCTTTGCCGGGCGGCAACTTGGCACTCTGTCCACACGTTTACAAAGTTTTATAAAGTGGACGTCAGTGCTTCCGCTGATGCAGCCCTCGGACGTAGGGTCCTGCAGGCAGCTGTAGTTTAAAGTTCTAGATGAACTTGTGTTTAGCGCTGTTTGCGCATTTTTTTCTGTTAAGGTTGTTGGGTTTCTGCCTTTTGTTGGTTTTTTCCCACCCTTATTTTTTAACTGCTTTGGGACGTCCCATCAGTAATGAATTCCTGTGTCTCTCTTCCTTCCATCTGCAGCTGAAACACAGATTTTGGTAAGAACTTACCTGTAAAATCCTTTTCAGCGAAGGAAGGAAGAGAGACACAGCACCCTCCCAAGGCAGAAGTGTGTTGATGTTTTCAGATGCAGCGCGACCCTTATCTGATAGCGATTATCTGGGCTGAGGTCAGCGCGCTAAGGCTCTGTTCCAGCATCGCCAGCTCATCGCAGTAGTCAGGTTCCGTGAGTAGTACCTGGAACTCTGTGGTTTTTGGCTTTCTTTGCATGCATAACCTGTATCCTTGTGTTTTTTCTCTGAAGTTCCTTCAGAAGGGGTTATGTTGCTCCGCTGGTGATCTTGGTTCTTTCCTAAAAGCTTTGGTACGACTGGAGCTGAGTAGGAGGAGCCCGAGCTGGAGGGGCCAGCCAGTCAGCACTCTTTTGATCTGAGGTGACATCCTGATCTGGGGCTCCGCCTACCCATCAGTAATGAATTCCTGTGTCTCTCTTCCTTCCTTCGCTGAAAAGGATTTTACAGGTAAGTTCTTACCAAAATCCGTGTTTTACAACACCATTTTTTTTAGGGACCACCTCACATTTGAAGTCACTTTGAGGGGTCTATATGATAGAAAATACCCAAAATGGACACCATTCTAAAAACTGCACCCCTCATGGTGCTCAAAACCACATTCAAGAAGTTTATTAACCCTTTACGTGCTTCACAGGAATTTAAGCAATGTGGAAGGAAAAAATTAACATTTAACTTTTTTTGCAAAAGCTTTACTTCAGAACCAATTTTTTCTATTTTCACAACTGTTCAAAGAAAAAATGAACCACAAAATTTGTTGTGCAATTTCTCCTGAATACGCCGATACCCCATATGTGGGGTAAACCACTTTTTGGGCGCACGGCAGAGGTCGCAAGGGAACGAGCGCCGTTTGACTTTTTCAATGCAGAATTGGCTGGACGCCATGTCGTGTTTAGAGAGCCCCTGATGTGCCTAAACAGTGGAAACCCCCCACAAGTGACCCCATTTTGGAAACTAGACCCCTTAAGGAACTTATCTAGATGTGTGGTGAGCACTTTGAACCTCCAACGGCTTCACAGAAGTTTGTAACGTAGAGCCGTGAAAATAAAAAATCATATTTTTTCCACAAAAACAATCTTTTCACCCCAATTTTTATTTTCCCAAGGGTAACAAGACCCCAAAAGTTTTTGTAAAATTTGTCCTGAGTACGCTGATACCCCATATGTGGGGGTAAACCACTGTTTGGTGCATGGCAGAGCTTGGAAGGGAAGGAGCACCGTTTGACTTTTTTCAACGCAGAATTGGCTGGACGCCATGTCGCGTTTATAGTGGCCCTGATGTGTCTAAACAGTGGAAACCCCCCACAAGTGACCCCATTTTGGAAACTAGACCCCCTAAGGAACTTATCTAGATGTGTGGTGAGCACTTTGAACCTCCAAGTGCTTCACAGCCCGGGCGTGAAAATAAAAAATCATATTTTTTCCACAAACCTGATCGTTTAGTCCCTAATTTTTTATTTTCCCAAGGGTAACAGGAGAAATTAGACCACAAAAGTTGTTGTCCAATTTGTCCTGAGTACGCTGATACCCCATATGTGGGGGTAAACCACTGTTTGGGCGCACGGCAGGACTCGGAAGGAGGGAGCGCCATTTGACTTTTTGAACGCCACTGCGTTTTTGGAGACCCCCTCATGTGCCTAAATAGTGGAAACCCCTCAATTCTAGCTCCAACCCTAACCCCAACACACCCCTAACCCTAATCTCAACCCTAACCCTAATACCAACCCTAATTCTAACTCTAACCCTAATTGTAACCCTAATTCAAACCCTAACCCTAATTCAAACCCTAACCCTAATTATAACCCTAACCCTAATTATAACCCTAATTATACCCCTAACCCTAACCCTAATGAAAAATGAAAATAAAATTTCTTTATTTTATTATATGTACCTAACCAAGGGGGTGATATAGGGGGGGTTTATGTACTGTTTTTTTTATTTTGATCACTGTGATAGTTTATCACAGTGATCAAAATGTACTTTCAGCTGCAGATGGAAGGAAGAGAGCCACAGTATTCATTACTGATGGGTAGGCGGAGCCCCAGATCAGGATGTCACCTCAGATCAAAAGAGTGCTGACTGGCTGGCCCCTCCAGCTCGGGCTCCTCCTACTCAGCTCCAGTCTAAGATTTGAGGTCCAGAGGATGGTCGCTGCTAATGCAGCTCCTCAGAAGATTTTATTATTTTATATTCGGACAGGAGACTTGGATCACTAGTTGGTCTAGAGGTCTCAGGGGTACCAGCGCTGCTGTACCCCAACCTCTCCCTCGGCGGATCTGTATTTACTCAAAGTCCCTGCAGAATCCTTGCCGGCCCTGGGGGATGAGGAGAGCTTCCCTGGCGGGACGCAAACCACACGTGCGGTCACTGCGCTTCCCGCCCTGGGGGGAAGCATGGGCACAGCGCCAGAAACCCCTGAGGGTCCCTGTGGCGCCTTGGCTGGTGAGTACTCCACACAAATTTTTTATTATAATAATGTGTGAGTGCTTTAGCGTCTGAATGAGCAGCGCTATTACTTGTATGTCAGTATGCTTCAGCGCTGCTGTGACAGCACTACTACATGTATGTCAGTATGCTTCAGCGCTGCGGTGACAGCGCCGGTACATGTAGATGTGGTGATTTTTTGTCCGCAGGCAGATAGCTGCAGGACAGAGAGGGGAGCAGGAGCGGGGGAGTTCGCGCTCAATATTCGAGCTGGCGGGGGGCGTGGCCTAACTATTCCCGGTCTTCTGAGCAGGAAGACGCGCGCTCTGGCGTTTCTCCTGCGACTTCCTCACTGTGGCGGCCATTACACAGGCTCCTGGGCTCCTCAGACCGCTCCTCTCCTCATAAGACACACGGCCAGCTGGGTGAGTGCCGATTCCTCACCCCGCAGCGCAGCAATCGTTATCCTGCAGCTGCAGTCTCATTAGAGACATAAAAATTGGCTGGGGCTCACAAATATATATATTGTGGTGAGTTTGCAATATTAACCCCTCTGAGGGTTATTTCTACCAGCTAAATTTTTTGACTGAATACCGCTGGGGTAACCCTGCCTGGTGGAGCGTTAACCCTTCAGCGTTTAAAAAAAAAAAAAAAAAAAAAAAAACCGCATAGTTTTTTGCTGGTATTACCGCTTTGACCTGCTCATACAGGTGAGACATGTCTGAACAGAGTTCAGATGCCGCGGACCACGTCCCAGTGCCATTACGGCAATCAGATACGCAGACCTCCACAGCGTCTAGCGCTGCGGTCGACAGCGGTGGAAAATTGGACGATATCGCTCGATCGATCAACAACTTGTCTGACCTTTTAGGTCAATATGTGTCTGCTAATTCCTCTCAGAGGAAGCGACGCAGGCCGTTACCGGCCTCTACACGGAGCGAGTCAGATGTATCTGATATTGGGCAGAGTTCCCCTTTAAATTCGGATGGAGAAATATCCGATTCAGATGCGGACGAGCCGCAGGGCGTTCCTCTATGGCGAAGCGTACGGAGGCATTAATTGAAGCCATGAGAGATATATTACAGTTACCGGAGGAGGTAACTAGTCGTCCTGGTAAATCAGCACGCATGTTCCAGGAGTCCCGTGCTTCGCGTACAACATTGCCAGCTCTGGATGAGCTTAATAGTGTAATAGAGGAGGAACGTCTATGTCCAGATAAGCGTTTTCATGGAACGCATTTCTTTGATACACTTTATCCTTGCTCTGCGGAGTTAAAGGCTAATTGGACTTCTGCTCCTGAAGTGGATGTGTCTTTATCTCAGCTTAGTAAATCCTCACTACTCCCTATTAAGGGAAAAGCGAGCTTACAGGAGCCTTTGGATAGAAAGGCAGAATTGGCGGCAAAAGCAAGCTATGAGGCTGCGGGTCATGGATTTCGAGCAGTGCTAGGATCCATGTGTGCTGCTAGAGCTTCTCTAAGCTGGCTGGCACGTCTGAAGACGGAGTTGCAAAATGAATCTCCGTTATCTGAGATACGGGAAACTTGTGAATGGTTAGAAACGGCAGCCTGTTATATCTTTGATGCCGGTCTGGATACGGCATCTCTGCTGGCCAAAGCGCAAGCTTCAGCGGTCACAGTCAGAAGAGCTTTATGGCTCAGACAGTGGGCCGGGGACGCAGTTTCCAAACAAGGGTTGTTGGCCTTACCTTACAAGGGTGGCCATCTTTTTGGATCCGATCTCACAGAGCTGATTTCCAGGGCTAAGGCGAAGGAATCAGCATTACCACAGCGTAGGGCCATGGCCTCGGTGTCCAGTAAGCCTGGTGTCTATAGTGGTCGGCGGTCCTTTCGGGGCCGAGGACGATCTAGTCACTCCTCGTGGGGATCGGTCGTCTTTCCTTCTCAGGAAAGAAATCCTCTCAGAAAACTCGTACTCCCTGGAAGCAGAGTTTCCGCCAGGACAAGCGGGAACTTGACAAGAAGCCCGCAAAGTCGGATTGACGCCAGGGGTCCACTCGAGGATTCTCGAGTGGGGGGTCGCCTGCTTCTTTTCAAGGAGACTTGGATGGCTCGCGTTCCAGATTCCTGGGTAACGCGGATAGTGTCGGCAGGCTATTTCATAGAGTTTGCTTCTCGACCCCCAAATGTTTTTTGTCAATCTCGCGTTCCGTCGGAACCCGAGCTTGTTGTCGCTCTACAGCGAGAGGTCGAATCTCTGCTACAAAAGGGTGTAGTGATACCGGTTCCGTCAGAGGACCGAGGGAAAGGTTTTTATTCCAACCTTTTTATAGTTCCCAAAAAGGAGAACAAATTTCGCCCGATTCTGGATCTCAAGCGATTAAACCGGCATGTCCATGCCCGGAAATTTCGCATGGAGTCGCTTCGTTCCGTTGTGGCAGCTCTGTCACAGAACGATTTTCTGGTGTCAATCGACATTCGCGACGCTTATTTGCATATTCCCATCGGAAAGGCTCATCAGCGCTTTCTTCGATTTGCCATAGGTCAAAATCATTACCAGTTCGTGGCTCTGCCGTTCGGCTTAGCCTCAGCGCCAAGGGTCTTTACAAAAATTCTGGCGCCCCTCATGGCAATCCTTCGAAGACAGGGGATTACGATTCTCCCTTATCTGGACGATCTTTTGATCGTGGCTTCCTCGGAGGAGGAGGCGTTGACGGCTCGGGATTTGTCTCTTCAGTTTCTGAAGGACTTCGGTTGGCTGGTCAATTGGGAGAAGTCGTCCCTGGAACCATCGAGGACAATCCTCTTTTTGGGAATGCATCTCGACACGTTTCGGTCGGTAGTTTCCCTACCACCAGACAAACAGTCATGTCTTCTTCGACATGTACAGATTATGAAATCCTCAACGGCAATGTCCCTACGGAAGTGTATGCGTCTTCTGGGACTGATGGTGGCGTCCATGGAGGCAATTCCTTTTGCCCAGTTCCATTCCAGGACTCTCCAAAGGTTCATCTTGAGTCGATGGAACCAGTCGCAATCGCTGGATTGCAGTGTCACCATTTCTCGCGCGGTGCGGGATTCTCTAGAATGGTGGTTACGTCCAGGGGCATTCTCCCTGGGGAAGTCTTTCCTCCCTCCGAAGTGGTCAGTCATAACCACCGATGCCAGCCTGACGGGCTGGGGGGGTGTTTGGAACAATCTCTGGATTCAGGGGGTATGGTCATCGGAAGAGTCTTTTCTTCCGATCAACATCCTGGAATTGAGGGCGATTTTCCTTTGCCTCCAACATTGGACGGTCCCTTTGAGCGGTCTGCCAGTCCGAGTGCAGACAGACAATGCGACGGCTGTCGCGTATATCAATCACCAAGGTGGGACAAGGAGTTCCAGACTCATGGTAGAGGTGTCCCGAATTCTGATTTGGGCAGAGGCAAGTGTACCAGCCATTTCGGCGATTCACATTCCAGGGGTTCAGAATATTACAGCGGACTTTCTCAGTCGCAGAAGGATGGATCCCGGGGAATGGAGCCTCCACCCGGAAGTTTTTGCACTACTGTGCTCTCGCTGGGGAACCCCCCAAGTGGATTTGATGGCATCCAGGTCCAATGCCAAGTTACCGACATTCATGTCCAGGTACAAGGACCCGAAGGCGGTGGCGGTGGATGCTCTAGTGGCTCAGTGGGATCAGTTGAGCTGATCTATGTATTCCCGCCGATATCCTTACTTCCTCTAGTACTGCGTCGGATCAGACTAGAGAGAATTCCAGCTATTTTGATAGCTCCAGACTGGCCAAGAAGGGTGTGGTTCTCGACAATAATGTCGCTGTTGGCGGCACCTCCTTTTCCACTCCCTCTTCAACCGGACTTGTTGACTCAGGGGCCCGTTTGTCATCCGGACTTGATGTCCCTGCGTTTGACGGCGTGGCTCTTGAGACCGAAATCTTGACCCGTAGAGGTTTCTCAGCCGAGGTCATTGCTACCCTTCGTGCTGCAAGATGTCCGGCTACTACTAGGATTTACCACAAAATTTGGGAAACCTTCTTTTCGTGGTGTTTGGGGTCCTCTCGGAACCCGAGAAAATTTTCCATTCCCAACCTGTTGGCTTTTCTGCAGCATGGGCTAGACAAGGGTTTGGCAGTCAGCACTCTGAAAGGTCAGATTTCTGCTCTGTCCTTATTGTTCCGGAGAACCATTGCTTCAAATAGAGACGTGCTCTCCTTTTTCCGAGGTATATCTCGTAAGTTTCCGCCGCGGAAGGCACCCGTGTCTCCTTGGCGGCTCAACCTTGTTTTGGAGGTTCTTCAGCATAAACCTTTTGAGCCTATGGTTTCTGCTAGCCTTTCTTTACTTTCTTGGAAGGTGGCTTTCCTTGTTGCAGTCACTTCCTTGAGGAGAGTTTCTGAGTTGGCAGCTCTTTCTTGTTCGCCTCCTTTTCTGGAGTTTTTTCCGGATCGTGTAGTGCTTCGCACTCGGGGTGATTTTTTGCCTAAAGTGGTGTCACAATTTCATGTTAACCAGGATATTGTGTTGCCTTCACTCTGTCCGGATCCGAAGAATGCGAAAGAGCGAGATTTACACACATTGGATTTAGTGCGGGCCTTGAAGTTTTATCTATCTATTACTCAAGGTTTTCGTAAGACGGACTCCCTGTTTGTGGTTTCAGCAGGTCGTCGGCGTGGTCAACGAGCTTCCAAGGATTCTATAGCTCGTTGGATCCGGTCAGCTATTTTGGAAGCTTACCGCCTTCGGGTGAATCTTGCCCGATTAAGATTCGAGCCCATTCCACGAGAGCTGTGGCCTCATCGTGGGCTTTTCATCAAGGTGCCTCGGCAGTGCAGCTCTGCCGAGCGGCAACTTGGCGCTCTGTCCACACGTTTACAAGGTTTTATAAAGTGGACGTCAGTGCTTCCGCTGATGCAGCCCTCGGACGTAGGGTCCTGCAGGCAGCTGTAGTTTAAAGTTCTGGATGAACTTGTGTTTAGCGCTGGTTGCGCTTTGTTGTTAAGGTTGTTGGGTTTCTGCCTTTTGTTGGTTTTTCCCACCCTTATTTTTGAACTGCTTTGGGACATCCCATCAGTAATGAATACTGTGGCTCTCTTCCTTCCATCTGCAGCTGAAACACGGATTTTGGTAAAAACTTACCTGTAAAATCCTTTTCAGCGAAGGAAGGAAGAGAGACACAGCACCCTCCCATGGCAGAAGTGTGTTGATGTTTTCAGATGCAGCGCGACCCTTATCTGATAGCGATTATCTGGGCTGAGGTCAGCGCGCTAAGGCTCTGTTCCAGCATCGCCAGCTCATCGCAGTAGTCGGGTTCCGTGAGTAGTACCTGGAACTCTGTGGTTTTTGGCTTTCTTTGCATGCATAACCTGTATCCTTGTGTTTTTTCTCTGAAGTTCCTTCAGAAGGGGTTATGTTGCTCCGCTGGTGATCTTGGCTCTTTTCCTAAAAGCTTTGGTACGACTGGAGCTGAGTAGGAGGAGCCCGAGCTGGAGGGGCCAGCCAGTCAGCACTCTTTTGATCTGAGGTGACATCCTGATCTGGGGCTCCGCCTACCCATCAGTAATGAATACTGTGTCTCTCTTCCTTCCTTCGCTGAAAAGGATTTTACAGGTAAGTTTTTACCAAAATCCGTGTTTTAGAGAATGAATGAATATTTTTTTGAATTTGCCGCCTGGCAGATTCCATTTTTTTTTTATTGGAAGAAGACGCCGGCTGAACGGAGGCCAGGGGGAGGACCGAAGGCGAGGGGGAGGATCGGACCGCACCGGGGGGGGGGATCGGAGGACACGGGACCCCTCCAGGTACAGGGGGGGGGGGGTGAGATCGGGGGTCCCGGGACACTATTTCTCTCCCCTCTGATGTGCGATCACATCAGAGGGGAGAGAAATTTACAGGCAGGGATCGCAGCATTGATTTCTCTTTTGCGATCGCCAGTATATGGCGATCGCAGCATTGATTTCTCTTTTGCGATCGCCAGTATATGGCGATCGCAAAAGAGTGGTGATTGGGGGGGCCCTATTATGTTCTCTGGGGTCTCGGCTACCCCAGGCAGCCGAGACCCCAGAGAAAATCGCCCATCGCCCCCGTCACCTCGCGGCGGGCGCAGCACTTTTAAAGCATGGCGCCGGCACCGGGGGACACCGGAGGGCCCTGGGGCCATGAGGAGGGTTCGGGGGCCAAAGTGGGGGTCCCGGGGACCCTTTTTCTCTGTCCTCTGATGTCCGATGACATCAGAGGACAGAGAAATTAAATGACACATTTTTTTTTTCTTTTTTGTTGCGGTCGCCGTTATAGGGTTAATAACGGCGATCGCAACATCGGTGTCGGTAAAAACCGACCCGATTCATGTTCTCTGGGGTCTCGGCTACCCCCGGCAGCCGAGACCCCGGAGAAAATGCGCCTCTGGGGGGCGCTATTCACTTTTTCCACAGCGCCGTTAATTAACGGCGCTGTGGTTTAAGTACCCTTAATGACCGCCGTTAAAAGGCGTATCGGCGGTCATTAAGGGGTTAAAAAACATAAAAAAAAACAAAAACATACAAGTTCGCATCACAACACCCCTTTTGCCCCATTCAAAGTAAAACAATAAAAAAGAAATAATAAAAAAAAAAAAAAAATACACACTTCCCCACCGTACAAGTTCTTAAGCCAATCAACAACCCCCCCCGGCAGGCCATATCTCAGAAGGACAGACCAGAGGTACTCATGATTAACCCGATCAAACCCTTTTGTCTGGTCCAGTGGCAGCATGTACCCCTTCCAGTGACCAGCCCTACCCTGCTCCACCGCCTTCCGGACACCGAGCACAGCACTAAATGTGCTGCGGCCTGGAACAGAGCAATGCTGGGCCTCCGAAAGGAGTCGGGGTGCAAATTTCACCAACCGATTAAACAGCACCTTTGCCAGAACCTTCCTGTCTGCATTGAGAAGCGCTATGGGACGCCAATTCTCAATGCAAGATGGGTCCTTACCCTTTGACAAGATGATCAGGGCTATC
This sequence comes from Oophaga sylvatica, assembly GCA_033576555.1. NCBI lineage: Eukaryota > Metazoa > Chordata > Amphibia > Anura > Dendrobatidae > Oophaga > Oophaga sylvatica. Next base: position 11,391 of record JARQOD010001449.1, on the reverse strand, counting down.
ACAGTGATCAAAATAAAAAAAAAGTAAAACCCCCCCCCCCATTATCACCTGCTTAGTTGGGGACATGTAATAAAATAAAGAAAATATATTTATTTAAATTTTTCCATTAGGGTTACAATTAGGGTTGGGATTAGGGGTGTGTTGGGGTTAGGGTTGGAGCTAGAATTGAGGGGTTTCCACTATTTAGGCACATCAGGGGGTCTCCAAACACGACATGGCATTCAAAAAGTCAAATGATGCTCCCTCCCTTCCGAGCCCTGCCGTGCGCCCAAACAGTGGTTTACCCCAACAAATGGGGTATCAACGCACTCAGGACAAATTGCACACCAATTTTGGGGTTCTAATTTCTCCTGTTACCCTTGTTAAAATAAAAAATAGCTGGCTAAAAAAATCATTTTTGAGGAAAAAAATAATTTTTTATTTTCACGGCTCTACGTTATAAACTTCTGTGAAGCCCTTGGAGGTTCAAAGTGCTCACCACACATCTAGATAAGCTCTTTGGGAGTCTAGTTTCCAAAATGGGGTCACTTGTTGGGGGTTTCCACTGTTTAGGCACATCAGGGGCTCTCCAAACGCGACATGGCGTCCAGCCAATTCTGTGTTGAAAAAGTCAAACGGCGCTCCTTTCCTTGCCACCTATGCCGTGTGCCCAAAAAGTGGTTTACCCCCACATATGGGGTATCGGCGTATTCAGGAGAAATTGGACAACAAATGTTGTGGTTCATTTTTTCTTTTAACACTTGTGAAAAAAAAAAAATTGGTTCTGAAGTAAATTTTTTTCAAAAAAAAGTTAAATGTTAATTTTTTCATTCCACATTGCTTCAGTTCCTGTGAAGCACGTAAAGGGTTAATAAACTTCTTGAATGCAGTTTTGAGCACCATGAGGGGGCAGTTTTTAGAATGGTGTCACTTTTGGGTATTTTCTATCATATAAACCCCTCAAAGTGACTTCAAATGTGATGTGGTCCCTAAAAAAAAAATGGTGTCGTAAAAATGAGAAATCGCTGGTCAACTTTTAACCCTTATAACACAAAAAATTTTTTTTTTCAAAAATTGTGCTGACGTAAAGTAGACATGTGGTAAATGTTATTTATTAAGAAATTTGTGTGACATATCTCTCTGATTTAAGGGCATAAAAATTCAAAGTTTGAAAATTGCTAAATTTTCAAAATTTTCGCCATATTTCGTTTTTTTTCATAAATAAATGCAAGTCATATAAAAAAAATTTTCACCACTAACATGAAGTACAATATGTCACGAAAAAATAGTCTCAGAATCAGCTGGATCCGTTAAAGCTCCAGAGTTATAACCTCATAAAGTGACAGTGGTCAGAAATGTAAAAATTGGCCCTGTCATTAAAAAGCTGCAAATTGGCTCTGTCACTAAGGGGTTAATAGTTTTTTATTTATTGACGTTTATGTTTGCCACTGGAGGGCTGCCATTTTCACTAGTGGGGGCGGGTGCGTCTGGGCACGACACTTGCATACCTCACTTACGGCAGCCATGGGCATAAGAGCCAATGGTCGGACTCTGACCGCATCTCTTGCATTGGGGCCGCTCCTCCTGCCTCTTAGCTGTGACCTGGGCACGTCCCCTTGGCTCTCCTGGTCACAGCTGTGGGAGGAAACCACGGCCATTTTTGTTGTAGCTCGCAGCATATGCTGTGGGCTTTATTTTCCCCTGTCATTGCACACACTGCTCAGTGCATGCGATGACAGGAGCTACCGGTAAGACAGCCGGTCAGAGCGCTGCGGGGTCATGCTGTCACATGTCAGCATGACCCCGCAGCTGTCACTGTCACCCGCGGTAATGCTACCGCCGGTACTGTCGGTCACAGAGCTGCCGGGTCATGCTGGCAGATGTCAGTGTTACCCTGCAGCCGACTGTGACCCGCAGTAAAAAAGCAGGCGCGGGTCGATGAGACTACTGCTCCCGTCGGGCTATGTCTGATGGGAGAGTAGTATCATCTGTCGACGCCTGTGCTCACAGTTACAAAAAGAAAAAAATATATGTCAATTATATACATATTCACATGAAAATAAAAAACCTTAATATTCACCTAACACCAAATCCCAGATGCACTTGTCTCCTAGAAACAATGCAAAATAATAAACTAACACATACTCCCTGTCCACCATAGTCCAGGTAATCAAGGATTGTCCCACGGCAATCTCACGTGTAGAAGAGTCACATCGGGAGATGTGACCGCTCTACCCGGCCTCCGGCGATACACTGACAGGAGGTGGTCGCTCCCGCAGTGTATCACTGAGCTGCCAAGAGAGTTCACCGGAGTTCATCAGCTCCGGTGCTCTCACTTACGGCACCGCTGTGTGAGAACTTTCCCACGAAGCAGTGGTGCCGTAAGGGAGATCACCGGAGCTGATGAACTCTGGTGAACTCTCACGGCAGCGACAGTGATACACTGCAGGAGGATTACCTCCTGTCAGTGTATCGCCGGCTGCCTTTGAGAGCAGTCACATCACTGATGTGACTGCTCTCAAAGTGATCAGGATCGTCGTGGGACATTATGGATTACCTTCTCTGCGGAGAGGTGAGGAATATTTGTGGTTTTATTTTTGCTGCAGGAGACGTTGGCGTTGGTGGATTAGGTATTCGGTGAGTATGGTTTAATTAAGATTATTAAAGGAGTCTGTGTCATTTTCATTATCTCAAATAAAGGACTTTATTCTGGCTGTGTCTTTATTTACCATATAATTATAGGATTAGTACTGGATAGGTTCTTAGAGACACCTCTCCATTACTAACATGTGGGCCTGATGTCAACTGACATTACAAAGGTGACATCAACCCCACAAGTATGAACCCCACTTGCCTCCGCTACAGGGCAAGTGGGAAGAGCGAGGCTAAGCGCCAGACTTGGCGCATCTAATAGATGGCCTTTTCTGAGGCGGCTGAGAGCTGATGTTTTTAGCCTGGGAGGGAGCAATATCCACAGCACCTTCCTAGGCTATTAATATCAGCCCGCAGCTGTTTGCATAGCCTTTGCAGGTTATTAATTATAGTGGTACCCCACTTCATTTTTTAGGGGGATCCCACAGTTTAGTAGCCAGTAAAGGCTAAGTATACAGCTGTGAGCTGATATTAATAGCCTGGAAAGCTCCACGGGTATTACCCCCTTCCCAGCCTATAAACATCGGCCCCAAGTTGTCGGCTTTCCCTCTGCTGGTTATCAAAATTACACGGGAGCACACACATTTTTTTTTTTCTTTAAAATTAACAGTTGCTCTCTGCTTACAGCCTATGTATGTTCGTTCTGTTAATGCTCCTACATAGGCTGGTAACAATGTGTGCGTAGGTTTGTGTTTGTTTACACTTATCGGCTTAGTAATGAGGGTGTCGGGCTGAGTGTGAATATCAGCCTGTGAGTGAGCATCAGCGCGTGAGCGTCAACGCATGAGCTTCAGTGTGAGTGTCAGCGTGATACAGCGAGCAGCACCAACTAACTGAATCGTTGTTGCCTGCCATCCTTGGTGATACTGTACTTGTCAGTATAACTTTGCAGTCATCAACAAAATGGGTCCGCACTGTGTTCCTACATGTCATCCTCTCTTATCCCTTAGCGAACACCTGGACGGTGAGGAGAGGAGTGACATCACACCGATGTCAGCAGACTCAGCCCATAATTTCTGCAGGGCAGTAATGTGAGCTAGTTGTACACTAGGTTTTTGTGTCAAATTTCAGTAGCTGCTCCCCCTAGTGTTTAAAAGTGGAAATACCAAACCTTATAAAATTATTTTTCATATTTTACAAAATTATTAACAAATGATAATATTTTAAAAGAAAATTTAAACATTAATTCTTTACATTTTTTTTTTGATGGCACCTTCCCTTTAACCCCTTTACCCCCGAGGGTGGTTTGCATGTTAATGACCGGGCCAATTTTTACAATTTGGACCACTGTCCCTTTATGAGGTTATAAATCTGGAACGCTTCCATGGATCCCGGTAATTCTGACACTGTTTTTTCTCGTGACATATTGTACTTCATGTTAGTGGTAAAATTTCTTTGATATGACTTGTGTTTATTTGTGAAAAAAATGGAAATTTGGAGGAAATTTTTAAAATTTCACAACTTTCCAAATTTGAATTTTTATGCTCTTAAATCACAGAGATATTTAACACAAAATACTTACCGTATATACTCGTGTATAAGCCGAGATTTTCAGCACCTTTTTTCGTGCTGAAAATGCCCCCTCGGCTTATACACGAGTCATAGGGCAGAAACCAGCGGGGGAGGGGATGCCGCGGCAGGAGCCGGTGGCTGGGATCATACTCACCCCTCCCCGTGCCATTGCTGAGCGTCCCTGCAATCCTGCGTTCTCCCCGTCTTCTTGCAGCTCTCCAGCACTGAGCGGTGATGTAATACCGCTCATTAAGGTCATGTAATATGGACGCGACGCCACTCCCATGGGCGTGGCCTCCATATTCATGGCCTTAATGAGCGGTATTACATCACCGCTCAGTGCTGGAGAGCTGCAGGAAGACGGGGAGAACGCAGGATTGCAGGGACGCTCAGCGATGGCACGGGGAGGGGTGAGTATGATGGAGGAGAGGACAAGGAGCACGGAACAGGACGGGGGGGAGAGAATGGTGGACGGGGGAAGCATAGAGGAGGACGGGGGAAGCTGGAGCAGGACGGGGGAAGCATGGAGGAGGACAGGGGGAGAACGGAGGACGGGGAAGCATGGAACAGGACGGGGGGGGGAGATCGGTGGACGGGGGAAGCATAGAGGAGGACGGGGGAAGCATAGAGGAGGACGGGGAAGCATAAGGAGGACGGGGAAGCATGGAGCAGGACGGGGGGGAGATCGGTGGACGGGGGAGAGATCGGTGGACGGGGGAAGCGTGGAGGAGGACGGGGGAAGCATGGAGCAGGACAGGGGAGGATGGAGGGCACAGCGGAGGACGGAGCAGGAGGGGGGGAGTACAGAGGAGAATGGGGGAGCACAGAGCTGGATGGGGGAGCAAGGAGCAGGACGGGGGCAGCACAGAGCAGGAGGGCAGTTTATACACCCGGCTTATACATGAGTCAATAATTTTTCCCAGTTTTTTGTGGCAAAATTAGGGGGGTCGGCTTATACACGGGTCGGCTTATACACGAGTATATACGGTAATTAGTAACATTTCCCACATGTCTACTTTACATCAGCACAATTTTGGAACCCAAATTTTTTTTTGTTAGGAAATTATAAGGGTTAAAAGTTGACCAGCGATTTCTCATTTTTACACCATTTTTTTTTAGGGACCACATCACATTTGAAGTCACTCTGAGGGGTCTATATGACAGAAAATACCCAAAAGTGACACCATTCTAAAAACTGCACCCCTGAAGGTGCTCAAAACCACATTCAAGATTATTAACCCTACAGGTGCTTCATAGGAATTTTTGTTTAAAAAAAAAATGAACATTTAACTTTTTTTTTCACAAAAAATTTACTTCAGATCCAATTTTTTTTTTTTTCCCAATGGTAACAGGAGAAATTGGACCGCAAAAGTTGTTGTCCAACTTGTCCTGAGTACGCTGATACCCCATATGTTGGGGGAACCACTGTTTGGGCGCATGGCAGGGCTCGGAAGGGAAGGACTTTTTCAAACCAAAATAGGCTGGAATTGAGATCGGACACCATGTCGCATTTGTAGAGCCCCTGATGTGCCTAAACAGTGGAAACCCCCCACAATTGACCCCATTTTGGAAACTAGACCCCCTAAGAACCTTATCTAGATGTGTGGTGAGAACTTTGAACCCTCAAGTGTTTTACTAAAGTTTATAATGCCCGGCCGTGAAAAAACAAACATTTTTTGTCCACAAAAATTATTTTTTAGCCCCCAATTTTTTATTTTCCCAAGGGTAAGAGGAGAAATTGGACCGCAAAAGTTGTTGTCCAATTTGTCCTGAGTACGCTAGTACCCCATATGTGGGTGAAAACTACTGTTTGGGCGCACGGCATAGCTCGGAAGGGAAGTAGAGACGTTTTGGATTGCAGACTTTGATGGAATGGTCTGCGGGCGTCATGTCGCGTTTGCAGAGCCCCTGATGTGCCTAAGCAGTGGAAACCCCCCACAAGTGACCCCATTTTGGAAACTAGACCCCGCAAGGAACTTATCTTAATGTACCTTAACAGTGCCCCCTTTTTTGGAACTAATCTACTGCTTCCTGGTATGTGAATTTTGTAAGTGACCCCGGATCTCACTGAAGCTCAGCCCGGCTGAAAACGGAGTCAAGTGACCGGAGGTAACCTCTATGATGTCACCCCCGGTTACTGACACTGCGTTCCCAGCAGCTCATTCACCAATAGTTCTCAGTGTGGCCGGCCGGAACCATCCAGGTTGAAAACTAATGTTTTTATGTTTGGTAAAAACACGCTAAAAGACGCTTTTTATTGCAAAAAAAAAAAAGTTTTTGCATCACCACATTTTGAGAGCTATAATTTTTGCATATTTTAGCCCACAGAGTCATGTGAGGTCTTGTTTTTTGCGGGACAAGTTGACGTTTTTTTTGGTACCATTTTCGGGCACATGATATTTTCTGATCACTTTCTATTCTGATTTTTGGGAGGCAGAATGAACAAAAACCAGTTCATGAATTTCTTTTGGAAGGGCGTTTACACCATTCAACTTGTGGTCAAATTGATAAGGCAGTTTTATTCTTCGAGTCAGTACGATTACAGCAATACCGCATTTGCATCATTTTTTATGTTTTGGCGCTTTTATATAATAAAAACTATTTTATAGAAAAATAATTATTTTTGCATCGCTTTATTCTGCGAGCTATAACTTTTTTATTTTTTCGCTGATGATGCTGTTTGGTGGCTCGTTTTTTGCGGGACAAGATGACGTTTTCAGCGGTACCATGTTTATTTATATCCGTCTTTGATCGCGTGTTATTCCACTTTTTGTTCGGCGGTATGATGATGAAGCATTGTTTTTTGCCTTTTTTCTATGGTGTTCACTAAAGGGGTTAAGTAGTGGGACAGTTTTATAGGTCGGGTCGTTGCGGACGCGGTGATACCAAATATGTGTACTTTTATTGTTTATGTTTTTTTCATTCAAATATTTATTTATGATAGAATATGTATTGATTTTTTTAATTATTATTTTGGTTTAATATTTTTACAATTAATTTACATTTTTTTTTTAACTTTTTCCTAACTTTTTTACTTAGTCCCCCTATGGGACAATCATTTTTTGCAGGCTGATCGCTTCTATAGCATGCAGATGAAGCAGCATCTGCATGCCATATAAGCTGTCAGCGCTGCACTGACAGGGAGACTTGCTGATTATGCACTGAGCATGATCAGCAAGTTTCCTCGCTCAGGTGACCCGGATGTCGACATGACGACATCTGGCTCACCATGGCTATGATCGGGAACCCTGCGTCACACCACAGGGTCTCCAATCTAAAGGCAGAGGGGCTGTCGGCCCCTGTGCAGGCTCCCGAATGCTGCGATCTCGTTAGATCGCAGTATTTCGGGGCTTAAAGTGCCGGGAGTGGTCTGTGACCCCTACCGACATCTAGCACCCGGTGTCCGCTGCCAGAATCAGCTGACACCCGTGTCTCCCCCCCGAGCATGGCCAATTGCTTAGACATACTATTCCGTCCATGGTCAAATTGTACCAGGTCACATGGACGGAATATTACATCTGATGTCAGAAAGGGTTTAAAAATGCATTTTATTCCATGATGACATTATTATAAAGGACTTCTTACACAGCTATAAGCGAGAGTTATCACACCTAGGCCACATTGCATCTGCGACTAAACCCGACACTGATACACTGCGACGAGCCCTGCAGCTGTGTGAGAAGCAACAAATGAGGAGTGGCTCCATTCACTGACACTGATAAATGGTAATGATGAGACAATGTGGGTTAGAAAGTGGCAGAAGTTGTCACTTTCCTTACCTGATTAGTAGACATATTTTCTGATTTCATCAAGGAGGTGTAATTCCTAGAGAGAAAATACAGGATTAATATGGAGGACGCACATAACGGGCCGGTTCACCGGGGCCCCATGGAGGCCACAAGATCTCAGATCCTGTATGTCCGGTGCGTTGCTCGCTGCAGCCTCCCAAAGATGACTGACCGGATGGAGATCTGGGGATCTCTACGTTCATCACCTGAGCAGGCGCCTTCCTCCACTGCACCACGCTCCAGTCCTGATCTCATGTCTCTTCTAGGAAGCTTCACTACAATGAACTCAAACACCAGTCTGAAACCGCTGCGCGAGCTGCTCTGCGTGTTCAGACATCTTGCTATCATAGCTGCATATACCGGATAACTAACCAAACAGCCCACAAGACCCGCCGTATACGGGGAACAGCCCACAAGACCCGCTCTATACAAGGAACACCCCACAAGACACGCCGTGTATCGGGAACAGCCCACAAGACCTGCCCTATACAAGGAACACGCCACAAGACACGCCATATACCGGGAACAGCCCACAAGACCTGCCCTATACAAGGAACACCCCACAACACACGCCGTATACCGGGAAAAAGTTCAAAAGACCCGCGGTATACCGGGAACAGCCCACAAGACCGCCATACACGAGGAACAGCTCACAAGACCCGCCGTATACGAGGAACACCCCACAAGACCCGCCCTATACGAAGAACACCCCACAAGACCCGCCGTATACGGGAACAGTCCAAAAGACCCGCTGTATACGAGGAACAGCCCACAAGACCTCCGCATCCTGGGAACACCCCAAAAGACCCGCCCTATACGAGGAACCCCCAAAGACCCGAAGTATACGGGAACAGTTCAAAAGACCCGCCTATACCGGGAACACCCCACAAGACCGCCGTATACGGGGAACAGCCCACAAGACCGCCATCATAGGGAAACAGCCCCACATCAACACAACTGCCCTATACGGGGAACACCCCAAAGACCCGCAGTATACCGGGAACAGTCCAAAGACCCGCCGTACACGGGGAACAGCCCACAAGACCCGCCCTATACTGGGAACACCCCACAAGACCCGCGGTATATGGGGAACACCTCACAAGACTCACTGTATACTGGAACACCCACAAGACCGGCTCTATACGGGGAACAGCCCACAAGACCCGCCCTATACGGGGAACAGCCCACAAGACCGCCGTATACGGGGAACAGCCCACAAGACCCGCCTATACAGGGAACACCCACAAGACCGCCTATACAGGGAACACCCCACAAGCCCAACACGCCCACCTATACGGGGAACAGCCCACAAGACCCGCCCTATACCGGGAACACCCAAGACCCACCGTATACGGGGAACAGCTCCAAAGACCCGCCCTATATGGGGAACAGCCACAAGACCCCCCATACAGGGAACAGCCCACAAGACCCGCCCTATACCGGGAACACCCACAAGACATGCGGTACACGGGGAACAGCCCACAAGACCCTCCGTATACCATGAACCCCCACAAGACCTGCCCTATACGAGGAACAGCCCACAAGACCCGCCCTATACTGGGAACAGCCCACAAGACCCGCCGTATACGGGAACAACCCACAAGCCCCACCCTATACGGCTATAGGGCATATGAGGAACCCCCCATAAGACCTGTCCTATACGAGGAACAGCCCACAAGACCCTGCTTATACGGGAACAGCCCACAAGACCTGCCCTATACGGGGAACAGCCACAAGACCCGCCCCATTCAAGGAACAGCCCACAAGACCTGCCCTATACGGGGAACACCCACAAGACCCGCAGTATACCGGGGAACAGTCCAAAAGACCCGCCGTACACGGGGAACAGCCCACAAGACCCGCCCTATACCGGGAACACCCCACAAGACCCGCGGTATATGGGGAACACTCAAAGACCACTGTATACTGGGAACACCCCACAAGACCGGCTCTATACGGGAAACAGCCCACAAGACCACAAGCCCCTATACGGGGAACACCAAGCCCACAAGACCCGCCAGTATAACGGGGAACAGCCCACAAGAGACCCAGCCCACAGACCCTATACGGGAACACCCACAAGACCCGCCCTATACAGGGAACACCCACAAGACGCCGTATAGGGAACACCCACAAGACCCCCCTATACGGGAACAGCCCACAAGACCGGACCCGCATATACGGGGAACAGCTCACAAGACCCGCCCTATATGGGGAACAGCCACAAGACCCACCCATACAGGGAACAGCCCACAAGACCCGCCCTATACCGGGAACACCCACAAGACATGCGGTACACGGGGAACAGCCCACAAGACCCTCCGTATACCATGAACCCCCACAAGACCTGCCCTATACGAGGAACAGCCCACAAGACCCGCCCTATACTGGGAACAGCCCACAAGACCCGCCGTATACGGGAACAACCCACAAGCCCCACCCTATACGGCTATAGGGCATATGAGGAACCCCCATAAGACCTGTCCTATACGAGGAACAGCCCACAAGACCCTGCTTATACCGGGAACAGCCCACAAGACCTGCCCTATACGGGAACAGCCACAAGACCCGCCCCATTCAAGAACAGCCCACAAGACCTGCCCTATACGGGGAACACCCCACAAGACCCGCAGTATACCGGGAACAGTCCAAAAGACCCGCCGTACACGGGAACAGCCCACAAGACCCGCCCTATACGGGAACACCCCACAAGACCCGCGGTATATGGGGAACACCTCACAAGACTCACTGTATACTGGGAACACCCACAAGACCGCTCTATACGGGGAACAGCCCACAAGACCCGCCCTATACGGGGAACAGCCCACAAGACCCGCCGTATACGGGAACAGCCCACAAGACCCCTACGGGAACAGCCACAAGCCGCCCTATACAGGGAACACCCCACAAGACCCGCCTATACGGGAACAGACAGCCCACAAGGGAACGCCACGCCCCTATACGGGAACACCCAAGACCGCCTATACGGGGAACAGCCACAAGACCGCCCTATATGGGGAACAGCCCAGGACAAGCCCACCCCTATACAGGGAACAGCCCACAAGACCCGCCCTATACGGGAACACCCACAAACATGCGGTACACGGGAACAGCCCACAAGACCCTCCGTATACCATGAACCCCCACAAGACCTGCCTATACGAGGAACAGCCCACAAACCCCCCTATACTGGGAACAGCCCACAAGACCCCCGTATACGGAACACCCAAGCCCCACCCTATACGCTATAGGGCATATGAGGAACCCCCCATAAGACCTGTCCTATACGAGGAACAGCCCACAAGACCTGCTTATACCGGGAACAGCCCACAAGACCTGCCCTATACGGGGAACAGCCACAAGACCCGCCCCATTCAAGGAACAGCCACAAGACCTGCCTATACGGGAACACCCACAAGACCCGCAGTATACCGGGAACAGTCCAAAAACCCGCCGTACA